>QLPA01000763.1:0-48494 GCA_003313945.1 Lactifluus pinguis
GAATGAATATTAAATAAACTAACCTCATCTTATTCCGACCCACGGCGCCTTTTCGAGAGCCTCTCCAGTCGTGTTGCGGATGACCTGTGTGGCTCCGGGCTGGTTCCGCGGCGCTTCCTGGTGGTCGCAACAGGTGTGGTTGAACGCGAGTCAATGTTGGTAGACAGTGTTGGGGGTGGCTGGCTTGCAGATGGAAAAGTGAGTGCTTTGGCTGGTGCCGATCGACGTGATGATTGGCCTGACACAGGCAAAGCTGATAGATGTGAGGAGTCGGCTGCCACGAGCGGGGATGACGTTCGGGTGGATCGGCGTGATGGCCTGACCGATGCATGTTGTTCACGTTGAGAGGAAGGATGTGGGACTCTGGATGACTGTCGTGGGGGTCTGACAGACGCAGGCGAATTGGACTGACGCGGGGCTCTGACTGATGATGCCTTAGGTGATAAAGGCGGAGATGAATGGTGTACTACGGACATGGCGGCCGCAGATGGTGAGGAAGGGGGGGATACTATGACAGGCGAATGCGAGGCCCTATTCGGAGCAGGTGGGGATGGTCGACGCGTGGTCCTGGCGGTCGCGGATGGTGACAAAGCGCGTGATGCTCCGGGTGATCGACGAGAGTCCCTGATAGACATGGGGGATGAAGTACGACGTGACGCTCCAGCTGTAGTACGTGGGGAGGAATGATGGGAGAGTCTGGAAGATTGACGTGGAGGCGAAGGCACATGAGACATGTTACTGGCGGGAGCAGGAGGAATAAGAGCAAGCGACCACTGGCGACACTATTCATATAAAGTCACGAGGGAGGCGGAACGTGTTTCGTATTTTTTCTTTTTTTGGAACATTTCACTACAATATGTTAGTATCTGGTCTGATGAGCTCATAACGACGTACTTGTTCCATTCCTGTAATACGGCCTCAGTCCATGATTTCATCTCCTTTCTCTTGAACAGGTTGATGATGGTGTAGTAAACCTGTTCTTTGTCGACCTTGCGATCGTCTTTTCTCCAATCCTCTACGCCACATAGAAACCATCGCGTCTGTAATATGGAGTTTATGAATATGCATGAGGGAAAGAGGAGGTGAAATGTTGCGTACGTGGAGAGTCGCATAGGCGATGCTTCTTGGCGTTACAGATGACAAGGCGTAGTTATCGGATTTTCGTTGTCTGCGTTTGAGTCGACGGCTTTTTGCACCTGACATGGCTTTTTGGAATATGCGTCGCCATGTCTATTCCGCATTTGAATGTTAATGGATAACAAAATGGAAAGAAGTTAATCGGCGTACCATTTTGATGAGGTCCGAGCACAGAAGTCCATCCATGAGATTTCCATAGTCGACAGAATAACCGCGGTACATGAATAGACAGAGTTGGTCACCAGTAACTCTTACGGACCCGTTCTTGATGTCATGTATTGTCCTGTAAAAAGAAAACAAAAATATCAATATGGCGTTATTATAAAGCTCGTGTCGATTGTCCTCACTTACGCTTCTGGATTTAGTCGGAATAACTCGAGATGTTCAATGGGACACAGAAGCTCGGCAAGGACAGGGTGATTCCACCCACGATAAGTTTGCTTGGACGAGTTAGGAGGGATATCAGGAACCAAGTCATCATTTGGCTGTGTGGCAGCGACGTAGTCGAGGCCGTCTTCGCGGAGGCTCTTGATGTCGTCTGAACGTGCTATCCTGAGCGAAGTGGTCATCTAATGGTAAGAGTACAAGTCAGCGTGAGCAAGGCTGTGTGAATTGTTACATCCGTCTTCGCACCTGGTCGCATAGTTTTTCAAGGGCCTCGGGATCCTTTTTGAATCTCTTGACGTCGGACAGAAAAGTCGGGATATGCTCTGACATTTTCGAGAAGACCTGCTGGTAATGGGATGTGTCTATGTTATCGTCCTCTCTAACGTGGATGTTAGTGTTCTATCTGTTCCGTATCTATGTTCTCGTATTGCTTACCTTTCGGTGTCGGTGTTTGAGCTTGCATTGTCGTCGCCGGATGCGTCAGATGATGCATCGTATCCCATCCCAACACGGAATAAGGCCTCAAAATTGATGAAAGTGTCTTCTGATCGTCCGATCCACTGAGCATGTCTCTTGTATTTGCCGAGGACCCCAGGCGCGGTCCTGAGGTTGTTCACGTTAGCGGAGCGTACGTGGGATACGTATGACAGATCTCACCTCTGAGTCCGTGGAGTTTTCGGTTTGGGGGCACTCAGTACTTGCGTGAGCGTGCGTTTTCCTGAGTGATGTGACGACTCAGATTCGTCTTCTGAGTCGTCACTCATTGTGATATTATGGGCGGATGGGAAAAACGGGCTCAGCTGTGCGTATTATATGAGCGTGATTAAGAGAGAAGGGAGTGTGTGAAATGGCAAACGATGATTTGGACGGACTGTGGGCCGGGCGATTGTCACACATGGTTTCTGACGTGTTAAAGTAGCCGATGCTGGCGGCCGTTTGGATTTACGTGTGAAACCCTCCACGTTTTTTGGCGGGACCAGCTCCATACCTTGTTCGTCTTAGATTTCATTGTGTCGGCGGTTTCATATCAAAATACGTTTTTTGGGTTGCTCATTATGATAATATGAGGGTCTATGCAGCATTTGTGGAGGTCATGGGGCATTGTCTAGTGTATATGGTTTATCCGACGGTTCATGTGCGTGTAACTTTTTACGTATGTTTCTTCTACATACCCGCTCCCGTTCTTGTTTGGCCGTTCTGATCGTGTGGTGACGATCGGTGGGGATGCACCGATGAGATAATGACTTACTTGTTGCGTATATCTGCTAGAAGAAGTATCTATCTGGCTACTAGTACGGATTTAGTCCCGCTTCCCGTTGTTGCTTGGCCGTTTGGATCGTGTGGTGACGATCAGCGGTGGTGCACTGATGGAAACCGACCTACTTGTTGCATATATACCCGGTCGGTTTTTACGTGTTTATCAGGACACAATGAACTAGAAATGAAACTTCGTGGTAGATCGCTGATCATTTTGGATCTAGGATCATCGGATATGACTGCGTGATCCCTATAAAAGTATAGTATGAGTAAGGGCCCATTCAAAACTTCGTGGCATAACGCTGATCATGTCAGTGATCATCCGTTATTATCGCGTGAAAATTAATGGGGCTATAGTGCCGTCCGTTTGGAGAATAAGATGATGTGATCGGGCTAACTAATCATGGGCATTTCGGATATCATTGTAAGAACGGTGTCGTGGAATCGATTTCGACGTCCGTTATCCTGTTTAGGATAACTTCATTGACTCCATCGAATAATCGCAATGTGAATACGCCAACATGATGCACAAGGACGTTACATCAAGTGGGTTAATATCCGATTGGGGTCACTTCTCGATTTGATATGGCTGTGTAAATACCAGTCTTCTTGTAATATTCGCAAACGTTTCTCTTATAATATACGATATGGGCACACGTGTTTGTCGTAGCATCACCTGACGCACCCAAACTCATTGATTTGCTCATCATAATGCATAGCCGTGCATGACGTCCTCTGAATGTTGTTTTGTCTCTTTTCTCGTAAAGTGAACCTTACATATGTTCTTTAAGCTTTTTTTCGGTTTATTTTGTCTCTATGATGTGTTTGTTTTTGTTTTTCTCATCTTCGAAATAAAGTATATAGAAACAAATTATCTACTTGTATTGTATGCGATCCAACGTTCTTCAACATAATGTAATGAAAAGTTCGTCTGCTCCCTTTTACAAATGTGTTCACGTTCTTCCCACTTCCATTTCGCGTGAGAAACCTCTCGGAGCACAATAACTTCAACAAAAACGGCTTGCATGTAAACATCGCGTGATCTACGGATTCGGATGTAAAAGGAATTATTTAATTGATTTCGGCTACTTGGAGTCGATACACATGTCCTCCATCCTTCGCTTCTTCTCCTCCTGGTGTTTGGAGGTCTCGTTCGTATACCCTGATCTCCGTTTAATCGTAGTCACTTTTGGCATTGGTGATTCCGATGGATATATTCTATTTTCTGTCTATTTTATGATGTGTTAGTCTAAGTGATGTGATACATAGAATAGAATTTGTTACCTTTTTAAAATTCCCTTTGATCAGTGCGATGGAGCGCAGCACGGAAAGCATTTTACGTCGTCCCCCCTTAATAGGTATCACGACGAATGATACTTGCGCTTCGACAATGTCGCCTATCCTGAACGTATGCAGTTCGCGTCGTTCATACCTGCGTGAAATGTTAATAAGTAGTGAATATGTAATCTTTGCGAAACATTAATACTTAGTATTGCCTTGCGCGTCTCTGAGTGCCGCGTAGTAGTGAACCTGGTTGTCTTCAGTGTGTATGTACGTGCAATTGCAGTTCTCTTGCATCATATTTCGCAAGATTCCTGTCAGGTCGACTCTGGGTGAAAACTGAATTGCCTGCGTGCCTTTTGCCTCACGTGATGGGGTAAAGTATCTATTCCATGTGCTGAATTCGTCGGAAATGCCGTCACATCGTATGGTAGTCGTTTGTGTCTCGAGGGTGCCTTCTTGGAGGTGTCGGTCGAATTGGGAATGAATATGATCTATCGCTTCAAGAGCCTTTATGAACGTTGGCGTTCCGAGTCCTACAAGCGTTACTCCTTGACGCAAGAACTTGTACTTGTGATGTGATATTCTGTTAGATTTATGAAAATTAGTAGAATCATCGCAATAGTTTGTGAATACATACTTTGGCTTTGCTTTAAGAGGGGGTAACTCCTTGGCGTGTATCATCCCTCATATTGTGAAGACTGCTTCCTCAGGGTCCTCGTCTGCTTCCCCCAGTGTGACAATCCGCCAAGACGCAGGATTGGTGAACTGTTGAATCTTGTTCCGTTCCCAAAAGAAAGTCTCGATCTGTGATATGTTGACAATCAATTTGGTCGCGTCATGATGTTGATATATTCTTACCGTGCCAATATGGGCCAAGTTGATGTGTTCTTCGTCGTATTTTGATTCTATTGAAATCTGCTCGATTTCGTTTCCTGGATTAAATCAGTTACAGTTCATAATGTTTCATAGAATGTCTGAGGACATACGCGCTTGCTCGAAATTGTATAGGTTCTCCATCGGCTTATTTCGTCTACGATTGAACAAGGAATGTTATTTGTGGTATACTTACGTGCTATATTGAAGCTACGGTGAACTGTAACTATGTGCTGTTTATGGTATTCTTCGAGACATAAGTTGTGTTCATAACGCGGACGTCTTTTTATCCTTAATTGATCGTAATGAATTTTCATGTTCATGATTTGATCCACGTACTCTTATCTTCGCTACTAGATTCTTCGATTCTTCTGAATTGGATCGTCACGACACATAAACCAGACACGAGTGCATGAGCTCCGATACTTGTATGAGTTCTCGGTTTATTGTTATGGTTTGTCGTGCGCCTTCTGGATCGTTTCTGTTTCAAATCGTATCACTCAGAAACGTTGTATGTGTTTCAATATAAATCGTTGCACTATTCTTTTCTTTGTATATGCCATCTTGCACCCTTTTATATCCAATTTCACTCTACGGTATCGCCGAACATAAAACATATCCCGTCATGCCGCCAAAATCTTTGTCGTACGTATCTCTCGTTGTATCGTTGACTTGTCCTTAATTCCGATTTAGCGCGACCAAGAAAACATCGTCGTGCGTATCTCGATGTCATGTGTTTCCTCGTATTTTTCTTACAGTATAATTTCTGTCCGCAGAAGCCCTTCAAAGAAGATCTTGATGGCCATGTGCGTTTTCCTGTGACATTGTTTCGATCGCTGTCATTCTTATATTTCATAGGAAAAAGACCAGCTTGGAAGAGTACGTCGTTCTTTTCTCCACGTCATTATAAGCTTATTTTTTCGCAGGCTTGTTGCAGATGACGGCTCGGCGGATATTCTACAGTATGTTGTTTCATGTTCTGGAAATTTGGTTTTGACTCTTGTTCATTTGAACAGGAATACTTTGACATCTCGCATCAATAAGCGTAAAGCCCCGAGTCCTGCATCCAGTGATTCTTCCAATGCGTATGTCAGATTGTCTCTCTGTCTGTATCGCTCAAGTTGATTTTTCGCAGAGGAATTTTGGACTGTATTGACGAGACAAAATGTGCATGTCGTTCCCCTCCACCTCCCGGGTCCCCGAGCTTTGACGCGTTGCCGCCTGTTTCTATATCGTATGTTATTTGAATATTCAATGGTTCCCTGTGCTTCGTGAGGTTGATTTTGTTTGGCCCGGCGCATAGAGGTTCAGCTGGCGGTGCTAGTATTGCAATGCGTTCTTCCTCTCCAAGCGTTGTCTTCGATACTCCGAGGTATGTGAACTTGAACGTCTGAATTGCTCTACAATCGAGGCATTGATTGACTCTAGTAAAAGCAGGCCCAAGTTGGTTATTTTACGATGCGTTGTTCGCTGTCTTATCGTTTGCCAGGCGCAATGTTACAAAATCGGAGAAGGCGAAGGTGCTCGAGCTCGAAAACAATAGGAATAACAAGTCAGTATGAAGTTTTATTTCTTTATTTTTGTTCTTCGTTTGTCTCGATATGCATGCCTGCTTACGTTGATTGAAGGAGTCACGCATCCTCAATCAAGGTCAAAGAAATTGAAAGTGACGACGAGTTTCCCCCTATATCATCGTATGTCTTTTTGCGCCCTTTGTGTGCATTTTGCGTCCTCAAATGCATGTCATAGAATTATCGCAGATTCCATTGCTGAAAAGCGTACACCAGCTGGGTCTAGTCGCTCATCGTGTGTAGCGATTTTTATTAATGATAGCATATCTAATCTGAATTTCAGAGCTGTTGTGGAAGCCATTGACAATGCAGCGATCATAGATCTTGATCTTTCGCCGTGAGTCTCTGTTTTGTGAAATGTGTTTTCTTTTTATCTCGCATTGTGGCGTTATATTAGGACGCTCGCATTGACAAAGGAAATAAACAGCTTGGCGAAGAAAAAGGAAATAGTTCGTGGGTCTACTACAAAGACGTATATGACAGGGGGTGATGCTGACAATATGATGTGCGCGTTGAATCGTTCATCTTGATGCACGACTAACGATTTATGTCCTTCATTAGGGATGACACCCCACAGACGACGTCTGATGGAGAATTTTCGGTTATGTTGGTGCCATGTCCTGATCCTGTTCTGGAAACCCTTTATAAGGGACTCCCGTCTCTTCCGTGCGCACGCAGTTTACTCATATATCTGGTTGATACTTATTATTCTTTTAAATCTTTCATTTTCTTATCAGTCGGCTATGCGAGGTAAAGCCATTTTCTGGACCCCTCGACTCACTCCGAACACCATTTGCGGCAAAGTGTAATGGTTTGGGACTGGAAACAGTAAAGTGCGTTTATATTATTATTTATTTTGAGACGATATTATATTGATACGAGGTACTAGGACCGTCCTGAAGGCTCTGCGATTCGTCAAGAGCGGGTCTTATGTCAACACTGCTAGGGTTGATCCGTCGACGTTGTGTGTTATCAGCAACTGTCTGCGCGTCACTGAAACAAAGACCATGGCGCTATGTGTCATGACTGGGACCATTACTGAAAGCTACTTGATCAGTTCTTTGGAAGCTGGTCCTCCTACTTCACCATATGCGATTCACAAAGTCACTATCGCGCCTTTTGAGCAGGATTTCCGACGTGATACGTCGACTTGGGGTTTGTTGTTTGGGTTCGTCGTTATATGCGGAATGATATCCCCTGCTGGATTTGGATTTACAACCAGAGGAGAGGGTAAGGGGGATGGTTGGCGTCCATGTGAGTACTGTAATGTTGACAAAGTCCCTTGTCTCATTTTATTTTGTCAGCATCTGCCAGTTCGTCACCTGTGAAAGGGAAATCAAGTGTGTTGCGAGCGGTTTCGTCGTTGTTGGTTAGTGCTTCTGCGGATATCATTTCGCGTTCCTTCGACAAGCAGGGTAATAACATTTTCTGTATGCCTTATAACGTATTAACTGATGTCGTGTTTTTCAGTGCCCGTCTATGATGGGAGAGCCAAAAAAGATGAGAAAGGCTTCACTTTTAGCGATGCTGACTTTAGGAATCTCACGACCTGGCCACTGTATAAAGGAGGGTCTGTTGAGCTCCCGGTGGATTCTATCGTCTCTGTCATTTACACGCTTGGCACATATTGTGGTTCATCAGGTTCCGTGTTAACATCGAATCTAATCTCTGTCATATTACTCTCCGACCCGTAGCTGTTTTGTAAATATGTTGTTTCTTGTAACGTGAATTGCTATCATATTCAAGTTGACGACGGAGACTATCGTGTGAAGTCGTTAATACCGAATATATGATAATGTGTGACGATTTACGGTATATGGGTGGCAAACGAGATGTCTGACGCGTATAGAAAATTCTCTATTTTCGTTGCTGGTTGATCGTTACTTACTTTGATGAATATGGTTTTAACGAATAATGGAGCGAGTTGTATCGTCATTCCTCTTTTCCCTTTTTTTATTTTGTATCTTGTATGACTATTATAAGATAGAAATTGATTCGACGAGCATTAAACCGTATGCAGATGAAATGATGGACGAGTTAAATGTGTCAACATTATTTCTCTAAATGTAACAAGATTCTTTGGTTTCGTGTTGCTGATCAGGTTGAAGTTTCCCAAGGTACTTTCTTGGTCATGATAATATTTCCTCAAAAGAAGTATTCTCACAGCCTATAATGTTCCTTTGGAAACTTGAGCCTGATCAGTAAATCGATGGTCCTAATCTCTTGCAGAAATTTGAGACTCAGATGCGGGATGGAGAAAGGGGAGGGAAAGGCTTTAATTGATTGGTGCACAATAACGCTACTACTTATACTACACGGAATGCTGTGTGCTATTGTGTGTAAATGTGTCAAGACCAAATTGATTGCACTGATAGTGACGCGATAGGTGCAATGTGAAAAGAATGGATGATACAGAGATAAGATTCATGCTCCGCACGGGGTTTCTTGTCACTACATCGACGGACCATGCATCCGTGGTCCGCAGCTGAGCGCCGCCGGATTGCCCCGCGTCATTGGTATAAATATTTGCGGGAGGAGGATTCATTTTACGAACCTTATGCTGATACGTCGCATTCCGTTAGAATTTCTGGTGGATCTTCTGCATGTGATTCGCGTCTTTCTAGCGTACGATTGATTGATTGGACGGAAAACTTGTGAGGTCAAACGTTACATTTAAGCCTTCGCACTAGTAGAATTCGTTCCTAGTTTCTGCATTTTTCTGTGTGGACTCTGTTCATCTGTTGAACTTCTAGCGTTCTGATGACCATGACATATCAAATTTCTGTCTACTTTGCTTTTTGCGTCTGCCCATTGGTTGCCATGTGGGTATTGTCATTTGGTGAATACCTTGCAAAATCTACTACTGTGAATGGTACAACGTGCGTGCATTTCATTGATAGTGCGCTTTTTTATTTACTTTTGTTGATGTGTATTGACACAGGTTTCGTTCGATATTGAATGTGATGATTGTAAATTGTGATACATGCTATGGTTTGGCTCGTCAGGCTCATAAAACAGTGAGTATTAGACGTCGCCTGTCATAATGTTTCTAATGAAATCGTTATTGTAGTGTCGTGGCGTAATTCTCTTTCACAGTTGCGATGGGATGTGTGTCTATGTGTTTCTGCTTGTCAGTTCACAATTAACAGCTATCATGCTGTGTCAAAAAGTAGGTGTTGCCGAAAATATGGACATTGTCCATGTTAGATACAACTTGTATTTGAGTTTTTTTATCGTTGCCTCAGTCGTATTGGGGTGTCTCCATATCAATGCATATACTTGGGCAGACAAATGCTTGATTATTTTGTTGCGTGAAAATTCGTGTGTATCAATTGCTTGCGTTATAATTATATTGGGTTGTTCGCGCATTCTTTCGCTACTCTTCATTCGTATGTGTGCTAGAATTAGTACGTTTCTTATATTCATTTATAATCTCTTTTTGTATCATGGGCTGGATTATACTTTGGAGGATGGATTTGGCAATGTCCCTAATAGGTGCATATTCTATGGGGGAGGACGGACACATGAATTCAGTTTTACGGAAGTCGGTCCATATATTATTAGGGGGAGTAAAAGTGATACAGGAAATGGGTTCAATTTTGTCGCGCATGGAAGGTATGATGACGATGATTACAATAGTGATGACTTTGTTCAAACGTGTATACCGGTTAGAAATATTGTTGCGCATCTGTCTGTGAAAACACTATTGAATATTGGAAAACTTCACGGCTTGAACATATCGTCGCATGATTCTAAGTCTGTCATTGTGTCTTATTTCGATAATCATTGTTGTGATACTTGTACAAAGATGGTTACTGTTTTTTCTGTAACTAGGAGTAAACTGATTCGTAACAGGGATGCAAAGAGAAAATTGAAAGATATTAGTGTTGGTGTTTGTAAACCATCTGAAGGGTTGAGTGACACAGTGGTTGACTCTACGGACACATCTATCAAATATAAGTGTGACTATCTTAAGCGTAGACGTCGGATTGAGAAAATACACTTCCCTCCACCGCCCCCATGTAGAGAGGTAATGTGTGATATCGCTCGCGATTTTTGCAATAACTCTTCGACTGCGAAGATTGAGGAAGCTGGTTGTGCTGTTTGCGGTCAGCTAACGCTGACTTCTACGCTTTCTAGGCTGAAACATATGAAACAATATCTGCATGTTCTAAATGCGGAAGGTGTCACTCGGGTTGAGAGGAATGAAACGATTACACCTATTCGAGAGTTCAAAGGTCCTGTGTTGGATTTCACATGTAATTCAATATGTGAAAAATGTCGAAAGAGCATACGTCACGGGAATGTTCCTTGGAATGCATTGGCTAATGGTCTGTGGCTCGGTGCAGTTCCAGTTGAGCTCTCAAGTTTAAAGTTTGTTGAACGTATGCTAATTGCGCGAGTCCGTGTTAATAGGTGTTTTGTACGTGTTGCAGCCTTCGGACTAAAGAAAATGACATCTCATGTAATCGCGTTCGAGTCTCCTGTACCTAAGGTTTACCATAGCTTGCCTCCTCCTGTCGAAGACATAGAAGATATTTTGGCTATTTTGTTCACAGGACCATGTTCACCTACTGAAAAAGATTATGCCTGCATACCGTTGTTGGTGAGGCATTCTTTTGTGGCGCGGGCACTTGAATGGTTGAAACTGAATAACATGTATTATGCAGACATCGATATTGCGTATGATCAACTTGATAAATATCCTGAAAGTGTCCCACCTGTCTCAATCGAATATTGACATTCTCTGACAACTAGAATAGAAGAGGGTACAAGTTCATTCGACAATGGAGCGGAAGAAGGTGTAGAAGATGGCGAATGTCCTTTTGTTGTACATGGATTGATGGGTGAACAATATGAAACCATGTCGGTCGAAGCATTAAAGGGCATCGCCTTGATGCACTGGAGTAATGGTGGTGGCGCACTTGCCATATCACATAGCGCATCTTCAAAATCTATTTATAATAACCCGGGATTATATCCTCAAGTTTCCCTTGGCTTTTTCCTTATGGGCTCGGCGGAATAGGTTCAACTGCGTTGTCTGATAAAGCGCATAAGTCCCATTTATTAATGTATCATGATAAACGATTTCAACATGACCCCACGTTTCCATTTGTTGTGTTCAGTCATCAGCGAGTCAAGGCAGCTACGTCGGCTGGCTTCCTTCTTGCAGACTCTTCGAAATTCTACGACATTGCGAATGGTCTGTTATCTGTCAATCAAGACACGCTTGCATCAATATCCAAACGACTTTCAGAAGGTGAATGTGTGAAGCCTTTGACTGACGAAGAAAAAACGTGCTTTCAAATCGTTCAAAATCTTGATCACGTAAATGGTAGAGTGCAGGGATCGATAACTTCAAAAAAATATATGCGTAGCGAGATTTGGTCGTTGATTGCATATATGGGTGCTCCGATATGGTATATTACACTTTCTCCCGCAGATAATAAGCATCCGATATGTTTATATTTCACCGACGATAAAAAACGATTTGACGTCAGCCTTGGTCGTAACAATGATGAGCGTTTTTGGTTGATTGCGAATAATCCTGTCGCAGGAGCTAGATTTTTCCATTTCATGGTCAATTTATTTATCAAGCATGTATTAGGATTTGGTAAGAAAAAAAGTGGACTCTATGGCGACACGTCTGCCTTCTACGGTACCGTAGAGCAACAAGGTAGGTTGACCCTGCATTTACATATGCTTCTCTGGATACGTGGAACCCTGTCCCCCGATGAAATGCGGCAAAGAATCCTTGATTCATCGTCTGAATTCAAAGTGCGCCTGATTGCATATCTAGAAGGTGTGCATGCCGGTGATTTCATATCTGCCACCATGAGTGACGTTGACGCTGAAATACGACACTTATCGACGTCAGAACATTACCTTGATCCCACAGAAACATTGCCTGAAGCGCCACCACCGCTTTGCTCGAATATTAAATGTGGTGAGTGTGACAAATGCATTGATTTGCGTTCTTGGTGGTCGCAGTTCCATTCAGTGGTGAACGCGCTGTTGTTTAGGTCAAATGTCCACAAGTGTTCGAGTACCAGGAACAAAGACGGTTCTCAGCATAAGGGACGTGCATTCAAGGGTTGTCTCGATAATGTTCATGGAAAGTGTAAAGCGAGATTTCCACGTTCTACATATGATTGTACTGATGTCGACCCTGAAACTGGCAGTATCTTCCTGAAGAAGTCAGAGCAATGGCTAAACACATTCTCTTATCTTGTCACGTATCTCTTCAGGTGTAATACGGATGTTACCAGCCTTCGATCAGGTACCGCGATAAAATCCGTGCTGTTGTACGTTACAAACTATGTGACGAAAGCTCCGTTGAAAACATATGCTGTATTCGATATGATACGATCTATATTCGACAAAAATCCAGATGTAGTAAGTGGTAATGATTCTAGCAAAGAAAAGGCTCGGAAACTATTGACGAAGATTGTGAACTCCCTCAGCGCAAAGATGGAAATGGGTAGTCCAATGATATGTATGTATCTGTTGGGAAACCCGGACCATTACAAAAGTCATAAGTTTCGTGTACTTTATTGGACATCTTTCGTTAATGCCACTAGGAGGCCTTGGTTGTTACAAGATTCATCTGCACAAAGTGAAAATAATATGAAAATCGTCTCAATAGGTTCAAATGTGGAAGATATACTGGGATCTGTCGTAAATTCTAGCTCTATTAAATCTCAGTTATCAAATGAACAGGTCGCAATCTTCAAATGTGAAGACAAAATTGTCGGCCTTTCCGTAGTCGACGACTATATATATAGATCTGAGGCCCTTGGTGACATGACTTTGTATGATTGGGTTGCGAGATGCGAAAGAATAAAGTTGCCAAAAAGGCATGTACCCAATAGTATGAAGATGGAAGGTGATTTTGACATTAAATATCCTGAGTCCCCTAATCATGTGTGTCAATCGTCGCGTCCTGGTATAGATGTCGAGGCCAAGTGTTCAAAAGTGTATACGTTCCTTCCCGATCATCCGCTTGCGAATACTCATGGTACTAGATGTTGTCTTGTTGATAAAGAGAGTATTCCTAATTTCGCTGGACCGACACTCCCTAGATATGATCAAGGCGATCACGAATTTTATTGTAGTGCCATGATGACGTTGTTTAAGCCTTGGCGGTCAGGGATAGATCTGAAAACTCGGGGGCAATCGTGGGATGATGCGTTTAGCATGTACTCATTCGCTGACAGGCATTGAGAAGTTATGAAGAATATGAACATTAGGTACGAGTGTCTTGACGCAAGAGATGACTTCCATGCACAATTGAGTAAGGAAGAATTTGGTGTAAGTTCATGGGAGGATGAATGCGTCACAGGAATACAAAATATGAACGAATATGCACTTAGGGTTTCCAATGCCGACATATGTGATGATAATATTCCTGAGAATGACCTTTTCAATCTGTCGGATGTATTGGGTAAACGAGAACGGGGTTGGTGCATACTCATGTCTGAAATGAGGTCGACACTTTGAGATCTTGGATGGACGGCACATATCCCCGGTTCAATGGATTTTGTTGTAAAACGCAATCGCACTCCTCCTGAAATCAAGCAGAATGGTGCAGCATGGAAAAGGGTTGTTGCAGAAAAACGTGCTGAGGTCATCAATGTTCGTTCACAAAATATGCCGGTGGTTTCAAATGCTTCTTCCACGGGCTGTGTAGTGAATTCACAGTTTATACCTGATGAAGTGCGTATTGTCGATAAATCTTATTTATCTTGTGCGTATGAATCAAGAGAATGGCGTCACACGATTGAGGACATCATGACATCCTTCAATTTGAATATGGAACAGGAACGTGCGTTCCGTATCGTTGTTAACCATTCCTGTAGTCGCGATTTTGGGCAATTAAAGATGTACATCGGAGGTATGGCAGGAACTGGAAAATCGCAGGTACTTCGCGCCATTTCAGAATTCTTTTCACGTAAAAATGAGTTATACCGCCTGCTTATATTGGCCCCCACTAGAAGTGCTGCTGCTCTATTGGGGGGTTCTACTTATCATTCTGCACTCGGCATCAGCTCGGATGGCAACCGGTCATCCAACGTACAGCTCTTGCAGATAAAAACTAGATTAGTAGGTGTTCAATATATTTTCTTAGATGAAGTGTCTATGTTGTCATGTAGAGACATGTATCTTATCAGTGAAAGGTTGGCACGCATATTAAATAATCCAGAAATGCCATTTGGTGGGATGAATATGATCTTCGCAGGTGACTTTGCTCAACTACCACCTGCTATTGGAGGCGAATATACTTCACTTTATAGTCGAACAGCAGGAAAGATTGCGACAGCATTGAAGGACCAACAGGCTGCAATTGGTAAGGCTCTATGGCATCAAGTCACAACAGTAGTCATTTTGCGCCAGAATATGAGACAACGTATTGAATCTATAGAAGATAGTGCCTTCCATGAAGCCCTTTCCAATATGCGATACAAAGTGTGCACATCTGCTGATCTTACCTTTCTTAGATCTCGCGTTTCGAGTAATTTACCTGGCAAAGCTTCTGTCAATGATGATCGGTTTAGAAACGTGTCGATCATCATGTGTATGAATGCACTAAAGGATGAGATTAATCGTTTGGGGTTGCTACGATTTGCAGAGGAGTCAAATCAGAAATTAGTCGACTTCTTTTCTATTGATTCGTTACCTTTGGAGGATGTAAAAGACGTTAAATGTAAGAAGAAGAACATAAGAAGAAAGACGAGATCGGGAGGGACTTATGATGGAAAAATTACGCCAAACCTTCAGAAGATTCTATGGGATCAATCACCTTGTGCGAACACCAAGCTTATACCTGGAAAATTATCGCTCTGCGTGGGGATGCCTGTCATGATAAGAAATAATATTGCGACAGAACTTTGCATCACCAAAGGACAAGAAGCGTTTGTGTATGGATGGCAGTCGCAATCGATGAACAGTATCAACACATTAGATACACTTTTTGTCCAACTCAAGGATCCACCGCTTGATGTGAAGATTGATGGTCTCCCATTGAACGTCGTTCCATTGACTAAGAACTCTATCACTACGACTTGTTACTTACCAGATGATTCTTCTATCGGTATATCACGTTCGCAGCCTGACGTGTTGCCCAATTTCAGTATGACCGATTATGCTTCACAAGGAAAAACACGGATGGATAACGTGGTAGACTTGAGATATACACGAACATATCAAGGATATTACACTGCTCTTTCACGTGGAACGAGTGCTGCCGGGACATTGATCTTAGGTGGATTCCATCCCTCTAAAGTCACAGGGGGGGCTTCGGGGGCTTTACGACAGGAATTTCACGAACTCGAACTTCTTGATGATATTACAAAGCTACATTTTGAAAACAAATTACCATTGAAAGTTGCAATGGCAGACCGTAGGAAGACACTCATTGCTCTGTTTAGGGAAGAAAAGGGTTCACATTATATGCCATGTAAAATGCACAAGGCTTTGAGATGGAATAAATGCGATCCATTATTGGAATGCGATGAGTCACAGGATGGAGAAAGCGAATGGAAAATTATAGAATCCATATCGTGGAAAAAACGATCGGAAACATTGGAAGGCGTTGTATATGAAGCCACATCAGTGTCATTTGATAATGTCAAACAACCTTCAATGTATGACTTGAATGCCAACAACCAAAACAAACTTAAAAGGCAAAATTCTACCAATTCAGATGTGTCAAACATATGTATGAAAAAGCTCAAAGGATGTACTATATCTGACACGGAAAGTTATGTGTCATTGGAATCGTTTGTCCCTGTTGGTACGCAATGGCGTAGTAATAGTTGTGCGTATGATGCAATACTTACCATACTCTTCAATGTTTGGCGTGAAAGCCCTGAGACAATATCGTGTGCATGGAATGAATTGAGGAACGACCATCTTGATTTTTTGATCACTGCGTTTAAATCGCATATTAATTATTGTACCAGAACAAGAGTTTATACTGTGGAGCAAATACGGGATTTCATGAGGCATCGGTTTGCAATGTTAGACAGTGAGTTTGCGTTTGGGCAGTACACGAGTGTGCATGCTGTCATGAATCGGTTGTTGATTTCTCCATACGCTGTTATGACGTCACACCTTATATGTCGTAACGATCACGAAGTGGTCAGTGACGAATGGTCGTCAAATTCGTGTGAGATTATGATGCACGCTGCACCCGCACATTATTCTGTACAGCAGTACATGGATAATTTTATTGCCCCTTCATCTTCTGTATGTCGTGGATGTGGCGAATCCTTGGTTCGTTCATTTACGTTTATATTCCACCCTCCTATACTAGCAATTGAATTATGGGGAGGACTACATGCGTTAGAGCCTGTTTTGAATATCGAAGCAAGTGGCTCATTCCGTCGATACAAGTTGCGTGGTGTAATTTACTTTTCATGTGAACATTTCACATCAAGGATTATCACTCGTAATGGTATGATATGGTTTCACGATGGTATATTCACAGGAACTCGATTGGTTCCCGAGACGTTGACTATACCTTCAATACCAGTAAATGATTCTATTTTGGCGGTATATGTTCGTGATCCGTATATCGTGTAGCATAGTGCCTTAGTAATTTGCGCGCACAACGTCGTACAGATCACATGAACGAACTTGAACTTTGTCACAGAATTGCTGTGACTGTCACTCTGTCATCTCTTCTTCCACATCCTCGCCCTGATTATGGTCCGAAAGACCTGCTCAAAGAAAGCACCCACTTCTGATAAGCCGGAGGACGCTGATATGCTTTCTGATGGAGATACGAATATCAAGAAACGGTGTCACATAGATACAGAGGACTCCCCCCCAAAAAAAAAACGTGGAGCCAAGGCCTATTATGGCGCCCCCACTCCTCAATGATGGGAGTAAAACTATACCTCATTCTGACGAGACTTTTTTCCACGTCGTAAGTTGATCTATTGTAATCACAGATTATGGCGTTGATGTATCATATGCAGGGCTACCAACACTTGACCGGGCGACGAGGCAGACATCCACTTCCTAGTATGGCAATTTTCTGGAAAATGACGACAACGGTTGCTTGCTTTTACTTCTGCTACGTTATTCGGCTCGACGTGATGCTCTCACGCCGCCAATACTTCGACTTGCGAGCAATGGCCCACTTGCGCCGTGAAATACGCAAACCGGTGGTATGTTGACTTGCGTTCGGGTTGTCAGTTTGAATACTTGACCATGCGACTGTCTGAACGCATGGGAATATTCATCAATGCTGTTGCAGCATCTCGGCATCGAGTGCGGAGTTTGTCGCTACTTTATTTGACTTAATGTGATTATATGTGATGATGCGCCTTCCTCACCCTTTTGATATCTTATTTCGCTCAATGGTATCACTGAATAAAAACATATTCCATCATGCCGCCAAAATCTTCGTCGTATGTATCTCTCGTTGTCTTGTTGACTTGTATTTAATTCTTATATCCCAATTCAGCACATCCAAGAAAATATTGTTGTGTATCTTGATGGCCATGTGAGATTTTCTGCGACACTGTTTCGATTGCTGCCATTCTTATATTCCATAGAAACAAGACCAGCTTGGAAGAGTCCATCGTTCTTTACTCCATGTTATTATAAGCCTATGTTTTCGCAGGTTTGTTGCAGATGAGAGCTCAGGAAATATTGTCCAGTATGTTGTTTCATGTTCTGGATAATTGGTTTTGACTCTGACTGTTTGAACAGGAATACTTCGAAATCTCGAATCAATAAATGTTAAGCCTCAAGTCCTGCGTCCAGTTATTCTTCCAAGGCTCCTCAAAAGTTCATAATGTCATAAAGATCTTTCAGGGCCCATCTAGCCAGTCCGTATTGTCCCATCCGCTTTTTCCCCCATTCTAACCCTCCCACAGTCTGTTTAATTAGTCACAGTAGTATCTTCCTAGGCCACTCAGGGCTCAACCATCCTGAGGCTGCTTTCCCAGTATCACAGTCTGCCTCATTAGTCATAGTATCACCTTTCCTGAGTCCGCAATCAAGGTCGGGCGTACCCAAGTATCGTCATGTTGCGCTGCTCTACTCTCTGGGGACAAAATCATCGAAGTGTTTGTGTGACAAGGCTACATTGACGCACCACTACGAGATGTCGAACATCTGTTGATTCTTGGGATGCCTGTCACATTTCTGCACTGTTGGGTAGATTGCGCTCTCACAATGGACACACATTGATGACATCGACAATTTCTGCCAGTCCACTACTCCATTCCTCTCCCAGATGAGAGTCTCCTTACAAGTTCCACGTCAAAGCGTATCAAAGTACGATTCGCGCGCTTTGTACCCGAAGATCAGCCCGCGCCCCGTCCTCGCACACACCATCACATCCTTTGTCCGACCCCAGCGACTCACACGAAACAGCCCTTTGAGACGCTTTTTAGTATCTGCGGATCATTTGCGAATTTAGACATGGCTCCCAATGCGTCCATTCCCACTGCTTCGTCGATGCCTTCTGGGGAAGCGACTCCAACGGCCGATGATCAGCATGAGGCTTCGTGTTCGTCGGCCGGTTGCTTCCAGGCCATCAGATCTTTCTTTTGTTGCCCACGACACTCCAGGTCGATAACGAGCCCATCATCCCAATCGCGTACAACCCGGATTTTTACCACCACAAAAAAAATATTGAAATTTATTAATTCTTTGCTTTGATGGACGGTGAGATCTCTCATGAATCCAGGTTGCCAACGTACTGACAAGGATATTGTTTGTGAGAAGCGTGAGTGATATGGGTTGGAACGAGATGAGGTTAGATTATTTTATATTCTTTCTATCATCATTTACAACGCATTGATTTATTATTCGTAGGAATACGGAACGAGATAGGGCGACAAGCATCATTTTGTAGAATAGCCATTACATTGACTTGGACATTAGTTAGACATTAGTTACAATTTACAATGGATGGAGTGTTTATGTGTTGTGAACAATACACAAACTAGTGAACAAGAACGCTCCATCATGAATGAAAATGAAAGACAATATATACTGTCTGACGGTGCAATTATACTACCAACAGCGCAAAATCTATATCAACAGCGCAAATATACTACCAATGGCGCACTGCGATGGCCGACAAATTTCATATGACAACGCATCAGGAAGATCGCCTCTACATACACTTGCAAATCATGGTGCTTTTGTGATTCATTGTAGCTACTTTGCTGTCATGATACTGGTGTTGCTCCATCCTTGGGTGAACTGTTGAATCTTGTTCCGTTCCAAATAGAAAGTCTCAATCTGTGATATGTTGACTATCGATTTAGTCGCATCATGATGTTGATACATTCTTACCGTGCCAAAGTGGGCCAAGTTGATGTGTTCTTCGTCGAATTTTGACTCTATTGAAATCTGCTCGATTTTGTTTCCTGGATTTTATCAGTTATGGTTCATAACGTATCATGGAATGTCTAAGGACATACGCACTTGCTCGAGATTGTATAGGTTCTCCATCGGCTTATTTAGTCTACGATTGAACAACGAATGTTATGTTGAAACTACGATGTACTGTAACTACGCGCTGTTTATTGTATTTTTCGAGACATAAGTTATGTTTATAACGCGGAAGTATTTTTATCTTTAATTGATCGTGATGGATTTTCATGTTCATGGTTTGATCCGCGTACTCCTATCTTCTCTACTGGATTCTTCAATACTTCTGTATTGGACCGTCACGACACATAATTCAGACACGAGTGCATGCGCTCCGATACTTGTATGAGTTCTCGGTTTATCGTTATGGTTTGTCGTGTGCCTTCTGGATCGTTTCTGTTTCATATCGTATCTACTCAGAAACATTGTCTGTGTTTCAATATAAATCGTTGCTCTATTCTTTTGTTTGTATTCACCTAGTCAATCTCCAAATTTCACACTCATATAATACACCCAGCTGGGCCCGTTTTACTCGTGCGCCCATAATACCACGATGTGCGACGACTCAGAAGTCAAATATGAGTCGTCACATCACTCAGGAAAACACACAATCACGCAAGTCCTGAGCGCCCCCAGATCGAAGACTCCACGCATTTTTTTCATTTATTCATCTGTCACCAGTATTGATAGATTGGTAGAGTGAAATCTCTAAGGATCCATCAATCCGTGAGGCCATGTTTGTTGGCGTCGTTTCAGGGAGCAACAAGACTGTCGCAAAGATAATCCATCAGATGAACCAGTTTTTGTGGGAAAAAATGTATCAATCGGGTTTCCCGATAATTCTATCTTATTGTAACGTGATCATGATGGATCAGATGGATGCGTCAACGTTGAACATACACAGAACATTTGTCAGAATAAACGAGAATTGGATCACCATTGACAAAGAGGTGTTCAAAACGTGTATGTGTTAATCATTCACATCATTTTTGATCGTGATATCTATCGTCGATCTGTTATATATGCGTATATATATGAGAGAACTCGGAAATGCCATACAAAGTAATGGCCCACTAGCTCAAGTTACAAGTAGAACAACACTCAGCAAGTTGGAATAACTGCTGAGGGAAGGCAAAGTTGTGTGAGGTGTGATTATATGCTGCTATAGTGTAGGTGCCATGTGAAAAGCTATAGAGCAGAATGTCCTTAAAAAAAGTGTAAAAATGGGGAGAGGCAATGTCACAGTCTGGTCACCATGTCGTTCAATTGTTCTGATTCTGGGTTGAGTAACAAAGTACCAACTGTCTTTGAGACGTGAAGGTCCAAAGTAGAGTAGAGGTAAGACTTAATGCCGCTTTGCACAAGTCCTCTGAAGTTTCTTTGAGGGATGGAACAGTCCACACACAGATGAGAAGGGGGAAGATAGCTCTGTTGAAGGTGCTAGGTAGAACACCAGATTCTACAGGAGAACAAGCTTAGGGCCTGTCTCAGGGATACAATAGGTTTATATACATATCCTACAAAAGGTGCTGGAATGTTCAGGGATATCCTGTGTATGTAGGAAAAGCGACAGAAGGGGATAGAACATAGTAGAACCATACAGAAAGTGAGAGAATCGTCCAACATGTCGAATGAGTCATGTATATAAAAAGGAAAAAGTGATAGTCACCAGTGACTGTCACAATGTCACATCATGTTTCTGTGACAGGCAACCCATATAGAGTATCAAGGGCATGAGAAAGGATAGAGTAGCAAGTAAGTGATTGGCTATACTAGTGGTCCATGCGCAGTCACTTTAGGGCTGGTCAAAAAGTCAAAACATAACAGATTTGAGCTATGAAATGTTATTAATAAAATTCATCTGATAAAAGTAAAGACTTACAGTGTTAACAATCATTCTAGCTTCAACTAGAAACTTAGGTCATTTATTTTAAACCACTCAAACTTTACAGATGGGTTGAGAACTATAGAACACATTAGTGTCCATCCTAACACCCCTTAACTGTATGAACCACTTACTAATAGCTAAAATATAAGCTGGAACATTGTTAGTCTCATATATATAGTTCTTAAGCTTTGAGATCCCAGACTGTACAATATCAGATACTGCCCTATTCTTGTTTTTATAATCTTCCAATATTATTAATAGAGCCTGAAATGAAGGGATGGTGCTAAAAAGAGTTGGGGTTTTCTCAGTAGATAACAACTGCTAATAAGAATGTGGAATCTAAATACTAGATCAACTTACTATAGCTTTAAGAGTAGAACTATATAAACCTTGTAGTACAAACTCTAAGACTCTAAGTCTTAGTTTTATTTCACAATCCAAGTTAGATATCTATTACTGTCTTTGAGTGACTAGAAACAAGTGTAAACTTAAGAGCCCCCTTATCATCTGAAACACTATTGACTTGGTTGTTTATCAAGTCTCATCTGAACTCTTGAACCTATGTCTTACATTTGAAGCACACTTTGTGTAAATGTTCCACTTGAAACCTTAACAATAAGCCCCTTGGAATTAATAATGCAGATGAGTAAAATAATGTCTATAGGGCAACCTGGTAGAGACATCTGACCAAATTCAACTGTAATAAGTGACTCTAGTAACTCATGTACATGCACTGCAAGGTTTGCCTTATATTCCTTTATATCAGATAGTGTGGAGAATATAAACCTATGTAATACACCAATAGCTTGCTGTGGGCTTCTTTACATACTTTGCAAATGTTCCCTTTTCATCTTCAGGTTAACAGAATGGGTGCTTGAAGCTGAACAAATGAAGAATCAGAACTTATTATTCAATAAGAATTAAGAGCAGTACCCTTTTGTTAAATTAGCTTATATTAGCAAATTGCTGTGTCTGTCAAGTCAGTTATTGACATCTTTCAGGTATTTCTCTAAAAATGGTTAAATATACTTTGTAGCAATGGACTTTAGCCAATAATGAGATTGTGATAAAGGTGCCTACTATAGGGTCGTTCACAGTAGCCATTATTTTGCTCATTAATTTGGCCATTCTTATGATTCCCACCAGCTATCCTTACTTTTTTCTTCTGTTCTCATCCCTTCATTGCCACCATTGATAAGAACAGAAGAAAAAAGTAAGGAAAACTGATGGAAATCATGAGAATGGCCAAATTAATGAGAAAAATAATGGCTACTGTGAAACGCCCTTATGTAAAAGTAAATTTTCTTAATATCTTAATGAGCTTAATGAGGTTGTTCACTGTGCTATGCAAAAGATAATTTATAATCACCTATCACTGTGGGCATTTTACAATATATTCACTGGATATATGGTAATTTAATTGTAATTAGACTTTCTGTAGCCAATCAGATTGGCTTTTTACAATTACATTACAATATATCTAGTGAATATATTGTAAAATGCCCACAGTGTATTCTAGCCTAAGGCTCTTATGAATAAAGGGTATGCAAAAGGTGTCTGCAGAATTATACACATCCAATGTTTAGAATATGTAATAAGTGACATGTGGGTTAGCAGAGGCATATAAAACAGATTACTCATGTCTGATCATCCAAACACATATATGTAATCATCACTGCTAATTCTGTTAAACTTAAAATCTAGACAGTAGAAACCTCAGTGGATGATAGAACCAACTATAATATTCCCAGTACCTAGACAGTAGAAACTACAAATGTGAGGTGAGAAAGCGTAGTATGTAAAAAGACTTGAGACTTACCCTCAGTGGATGATAGAACCAACTGAGGGATAAGGTTTATCATATAAGCGAACTATATAGTACTTGTGCATGTGAATGTTGGACTGTGTGCGTGACGCTGGCACATGACGCGTTTCAGCGTTCTAACTGTTAATTGTAACAATAACCAAAAAAAGGGCAATGTGCTCTCTGAATTCCTTGATTGCATTTTTAATTCTTCAAAATAAATGTTAAGTAGCTGTTCTGTGTACTATAAAACAAGCTACATGTTATTTAAGAAATCTAACAGTTATGAATTCAAATCAAGGTCACTTCCAAGATGAAAAAATATGCATGTCAGATGTTTTGACCATTAATCTATTTAGCTAAATTTTAGGCCTAATATCTTTTATATAAATGTACATGTTTTAATTTCTCTGCCAGTAATTCAGACCCAGCTGTAACAACATGGTAATTGGCTGAAAACTTATTTTGCCTGCACAGCCATAACAAGTTGTTTAATTATATCACATGGTCCTATCATTTGCCTGAATCCATAGTATTTATTAAACAATAATTCTTTGGATTCATCTTTTAAAAAGTGAAACCACTCAAATTTTCAAAATATGAAAAGAAAGTTTTCCATAGTTATAGATTTCTTGTAAAGTGCATTTAGTAATTATAGTTTTAATTTTTTTAAATTATCACATAGAATCATGCTTTAGCCACAAGATATTAGATGTGTATAAATTTGTTCTACCTTATCTGAAGTAGCATGGCAGTCACAGGAAATACCATTCTAGAACCTCTGATAACCAGTGATATTGCAGAGCTTTCAGAGGGCTCTGGCTCATGATCAGGATTAATACCATATTTATCATTAGATGGGTTGAAACTGAAGAGAAAAGTGGTAGAGCATGACTTTAGAAGATGATGTTAGATTGTCACATCACCCTTTAGCTACATTCAAACTACAGCAGCCACAATTATCAGGTTTCTCATCTAAAGAACCATTGTGGTCCTTGGGCACTTTCTCTGTGTCATTCCTTGATAATGAAGCAAAAAGCCATTTTATTAGAGTTGTTCACAGTAGCCATTATTTTGCTCATTAATTTGGCCATTCTTATGATTCCTATCAGCTATCCTTACTTTTTTCTTCTGTTCTCATCCCTTCATTCCCACCATTGATAAGGACAGAAGAAAAATGTAAGGAAAACTGATGGGAATTATAAGAATGGTCAAATTAATGAGCAAAATAATGGCTACTGTGAAACACCCTATTATTGGCTTTGTTGTTGAACATATTAGGCCCTGTTGGGCAACTGTGATTGTTTCAACAATCTTTAACAATTAACATTGATTGTTGTGTTTCATTGTTGTGGTGGCTGAGTATGTGACTTGTGTGACAGAATTCTCAGACATGCCTGCTTACAACAACCAAACAATCAATAAAACACAATAATCAATGTTGATTGTTAAAGATTGTTGAAACAATCACAGTTGCCAAACAGGGCCTTATTAAATAGATCTTTATAGCCACAGCCCTTTACTAAGCTCTCTTCTTTACTATTATTATTTAAATTCTTTGGGCAAGGGCTTTGCCCCTATATTCCCTTTATGGTCTAGACTCTCTTCTTCTTTGCCATTAAGGCACAAGTTAATTGTTTCAAGTAAGCCCTTTTCCTCTACATCCTCTCTATAGTCTAAATTCTAATCTCCTTTATGATTAGAGCATAAGTTCATCAATTTGGGTAAAAGCAGTAAGGATGCATTCTCAAGACAAATTATGTGCCTGCAATGGTATGTTGGATGGGTGAAGGTAAAGGAATACTACATTTAAGTGTGATAGGTGTAGTGACAAGGGCAAGAAGAAGAATGGCTCTTAAAGTCACTCTTATATTGCTGATGTTACTTTACTATCAGCTCTTACCAAGTCCACTATTGTGTATGTATGTCTCACTTAAAGGGCTTACTTAAGCAGTGCATCTCCTCTATTACTAAGGGAAAATTTAAGGAATTTTTTTCTCTTCTTCACTTCTCTCCCCCCCTCCTTGCTCAATTGGTTTTGTTACTTCCTAAAACTACAAACACCCTGAGCTGTAGAGTGAGTTCTTGATGTCTTCCTCAATTTAAAGCTAATATCTGTTCAAAGACACATTCTGAAGCTGTACTCTCTGCCTGAGCAACCCCTGCCAATGAGAGCTTTAACTTCAAAGCCATTATCAGTATTACTCTAACTAACAAAGCTGATGAACTGCCTGACATAGACTCCCCTCTGTCCCCTTTTTCCTTTTTTTTTCACCTTTCTCCCTAACCTTGCTTCTACCATACATCCTCTTAGTTGTACCCTCTACTAGTCAATTGCCATCTAGCAATGTGCTAACAGGTAAACTTTCTAACACATCTTCTAAAAAGAAAGATTAGTTGTATAAGAACAGGGCCAAGCACTGAAAAGAGAAAGTACACAAGTAGGAATATGGGGGCATACCTGCTATGCAAATTGCAAGCAATGCTACAAGCTTCAGAGTGATAATCTAGAGCTTACAACAGTACTTGAATGTGTCTTGGCTGCAGGAAATATTGTGCCTACCTCCTCTATCCTCATAAAGGGCCCTATTCCAATATAAGGGAAATTAAAGAATGTTAGCTGGTAAGATTGAAAACACAATGTGTGCTACCTAACACACATTGTTGTTTACTCTAATTTAGGGATGGACTGACTGAGAAAAATTGTGGCCACATAGGTAATAACCATTTTTATCCCTACAGTGATTGATGCTGCTGAGAACCTCATAAAGCTGATAGTATTGTTGATAGATGACCATAACAGTTATGAATGCTGAGCAATAAAGGCAGCTGTGTATGAGAACCAGTGTGACTACAAAATTATAATGATGTGCTTCCCCTTAAAGTGTACCCACAAACTTCAGCCTCTGGATGTAGGGGTATTCAACCCCATACACAGAATACTTGGAAAAAGCATGTCAACAGACTCATAGGTGAGAATGTTAAGGTGAACCACTACAATTTGGTCCAGCACTACATAACCATGCATAACAAGTTCATGATGCTCAAAATCATCCAAAATGCCTTCAAAAAAGCTGGAATTTGGGCATTTAATCCCAATGCCTTCATAGAAGAAGATTACACACCAAGCCAGACATTCTTGACAAGGAAACATGTCCCTGAGAACTATTTCAATGCTGGCTGTTGCATTGTCTGATGTTGAAATCAAATCAGATAAAGTGATACTGATAGCAACTTGAAATCTAATGATCTTAATGATAACTATTGGCCAAATGACTTGTGGGCATCACCCTCTGCATTGGAATTTGACACAGATGAAGAGTGGAATGCAGAACAAGAATAAGACATGTCATTAGACAATAAGGACAGTATAGTGAGGTGAGGGTGTTGTTTTTTTTCCTTAAAAAAGTTTATAATGCTGTTTTAGGTCCCAACTTAGACCCTGTTTGGCAACTGTGATTATTTAAACAATTTTTAGGCCCTGTTTGGCAGCTGTGATTGTTGAAATAATCACAGTTGCCAAACAGGACCTAACCATCACTTTATAGACACCAACATCTCTCTAAATTTCCCTCTAGAAATATACTATTTATAGACATCCAATGTGGTGGGCAGACAGACATGTAATTTGGCAAACACCATTTTTAGAGTGACTAGTTCTAGTACAGAAGATACACAAGTTCCTTCAACACATTAGGGTAATTACAGAGTGTTGAAGGTGGTGGTACCATGATCTAAAGGGGCTTATTTATGATTGATGGGCATGCTGTATGGGGTAAGACAATAATAGCAGAGTCATCCCCAAAGAAATTTCAAGCCTAACTTGAATGTTGTCCACTTCAAGTTACTGGGTGAAATCTTTTCAGTTTTTCAGACAGCCAGCATCTATTAACCACATTTTGTGCCATGGCTAGGATTCAGCATATTAATTTGGCCATTCTTATAATTTTCACTAGTTTTCCTTAATTTTTCTTTCATTCTCATCTTTTTTATAGCCAACATTAGGGCATTTCACAGTAGCCATTATTTAGCTTATTAATTTAGCCAT
The DNA here is from genome assembly GCA_003313945.1 of Lactifluus pinguis. Taxonomy (NCBI): domain Eukaryota; kingdom Fungi; phylum Basidiomycota; class Agaricomycetes; order Russulales; family Russulaceae; genus Lactifluus; species Lactifluus pinguis. The sequence continues at coordinate 27,648 of QLPA01000763.1, forward strand.
TCTCGTGATTTCCATCAGTTATCCTTACTTTTTTCTTCTGTTCTCATCAATAGTGGCAATAAAGGGATAAGAACAGAAGAGAAAAGTAATGAAAACTGGTGGGAATCATAAGAATGGCCAGATTAATAAGCTAAATAATGGCTACTGTGAACAACCCTAATAACTGGTTGAAATCAAGAGAATGGCCAAATTAATGAGCTAAATAATGGCTACTGTAAATGACTCTAATCTCTTACGTGGGGGTAAGACCCATAACAGAACTTATAAGACAACCCTCCTCCCTTCAGGCTCTTCTCTTCCTACAACCACCACCATCTCCCTATGCAGTGGGGGCTCTGGTGTAAGTCCTACCTCAGTGTAACCTCATCACTGGTTGCTAGGCCTCCTGTAGTAGGCACCTCTCCTGCTGTCAACTCCTGCCCACTCTTGACTGCCACTGCCAGACTCCTGTCTGGTTAAGGTCAAGACGAACCCTCACCACACCTCTGTGGTGTTCTTGGTCCTTTGCTAGGCCTATGCACCACTCCTGCACCACCCTGCCCTGGCCCTTTACACTGGGTGCAGGCACCACTCCTGCTCGCTGCCATCACTGCTTTGCAGCACCTGGACGATACACCCCTCCTGACCCTCAACCCTTCTACCTCGTGCCTTCCTCCTGGCCTGCCAGCAGCCCATTCCCTTTTTGGGTGACAGGCTCTCACACTTCTGCCGTCCCAGCTTCCCAGGCCCCTCAAGTCTTCTCTTTTGGGCGCTGCCCACTCCCACCCCTCCTGCTGTCATTTCCAGCCACAATTCCTCACACAGACTTTCCTTTTTCTCCCCTTCACTGGGTTTTTTAGGTTTTGCCCTTCACCTCCTGTTAGTATTTATGTTGTAGGTCTGTCTTCTCATCCTTGTGGGTTTAGGGCAAGGTTGTGCATTGGTTCAAGAGTCTGGTATGGGTCTGCACCCTGTGGTCTCATGCTGCTTGCGGTATGTCCACTGGCCTTAGTCACTGCCAGGGCCCATTCAGCCATTCATGTTCTTTACCCTTTACACACAGAGTAGTAGCCCAGTCATAGCACATGTCTTGTCATTTTCACGGGGACAATAAACAATCGCCTTCAGGCATGCAATTCAAAAAAAAAAAAAACCCTCCCCTCTTACCCTATTACTTCATTATCATTAGTGATGGCAATAAAACAATAAGAATAGGCTCATTCACTAGTAGCCATTAGGGTGTTTCACAATAGCCATTATTTTGCTCATTAATTTGGCCATTCTCATGATTCCCATCAGTTTTCCTTACTTTTTTCTTGTGTCCTTATCAATGGTGGAAATGAAGGGATGAGAACAGAAGAAAAATGTAGGGATAGCTAATGGGAATCATAAGAATGGCTAAATTAATGAGCAAAATAATGGCTACTGTGAACAACCCTATTATTTGGCTCATTTATTTAGCCATTCTCATAATTCTCACTACTCTTTTCTTTTATTAACATCAATGGTGGCAATAAAGAGACAAGAATAAAAGAAAAAAGTAAGGAAAACTTATAGGAATCATAAAAATGGTCAAATTAATGAGCTAAATAATGGCTACTATAAAATGCCCTAATGAAAGAAAAAAGTAAAGAAAACTAGTTTAAAAATAGTTAAATAATAAGACTAATAATGGCTACTATAAAACCTCTACTGTGAGTAGTACCCCTCTATGATCACTTTACTAGTTAATTAGTAGTAAACCCATTATTGTCTCTCTGACAACTAAGTATCTGTGTTCTTTTCTTATAGTAACATTCACTTTAGCACTCCTGCCTAGGTATAAAATCATGTCATTTATTTTTAATACTATTTAACAGATTAGTTACTCTTGTAGACAGAATATTTTGTTATATAAGAGATAAAAAATGCCTGATAATAGGGTCATTCACAGTAGCCATTATTTGGCTCATTAATTTGACCATTCTTATGATTCCCATCAGTTTTTCTTACTTTTTTCTTCTGTTCTTATCAATGGTGGCAATAAAGGGATGAGAACAAAAGAAAAAAGTAAGGATAACTGGTGGGAATCATAAGAATGGCCAAATTAATGAGCCAAATAATGGCTACTGTGAAACGCCCTAATAAAACTACAAATATCTTCCTCAAGGTCACACATATCTTCTATCACAAGATCTTGAGTAATAACAAAAGGATTATTCCAGAAGAGTTATAGATATAATAGGGGAAGCTGTAATCAGTGTGATAGGTGGCCCAATAAAAATTAACATGTCTCAACATTTAATTACCCTTAAAGATGACCTTTGTAATGCCTTTGATTACTAAATTTCTCATAGCATGGTACTCAGCTGATTGAGATAAAGGTCAACAGATGATCAAAGAGGATGTCAGCAATTATATTCTCATTTTCCTAACACTGTGGGCATTTTGCAATATATTCACTGGATATATGGTAATTTAATTGTAAATAGACTTTCTGTAGCCAATCAGATTGGCTTTTTACAATTACATTACAATATATTCACTGAATATATTGTAAAATGCCCGCAGTGTAATTTGGTTGAAAGGGGTATCAACACACTTACATATCTTGTTGGCACTTTTTAAAGGCAGTGCTCCACATACAATCTTATGCTCATAGTAGTAGATGATAACTGTAACACACTTTGTCCAGCATTGAGAAGTTGGGATTCAGTACCATTATCAATTGTGATTCTGGCAACATCAAAGAGGCTGAGTTAAGGAGATGCATTGCAGACATCAGCATGCTAGCATCAGATGACTCAGAGGAGAACAATGATGACTGTGGTGTCATTGAGATAGAAGGACAGACACCTCTACTGTGTACAAATGAGTATAGCTAGGTGATGAGACATACATGAGAGAGGAATAAACCTTTGGTGCTGGAGCAAACATCAGGCAGGCAATGGGGTCTTGCACCATTTGAAACAAGGCCTGGGTCTGTTGTTTATGTAAAGGAGTAGGGGGGTGTGGCATTAACAATGAGCTAATGTGTAATTGCCTATGACCCTGTTCCTTTGGATAAGGTGAAACCTCCCCTAGAAGTAATAGGTTGTCCAGTGGCATCATAGGTAAGTAGGACTGACTGCTGATAGATGTGCCATACTCTTTTTTTACAAGGTTCAGACCAATTGCAAACTTAAATGGTTCATGTTTAAAGACAGGATGAAGTGGAGTAGGAAGGGTAGGGAGGGTGATAGAGGAACAACTCATAAGTTAAGTGAGGTAAGGGGATCTCTATAAGGGTGTTTTTAAGCTTAGAGGAGCTTAAGACTAGAGGGATTGATGGAATTGGGTGGGTGAATTGGTCATAGTAGTCAAAGTGTGTCATCATATCAGGTGTCAGGGTTGAAATACCCAGAGGGGGGGATGACCTCTAGCTCAGTAGTATTGTGAAAAGATGACTATATTAGTATGCAGAACTACCTCAGGCACACAGTCAGTAGCATGAGAATCATAAAGGGGGAAAAGAGACTAAGGGATGCTAAGCAACAACCTGCCTAATATATGGAAGGACCAGAGTGCCAAATTGTAAAAAATGTCTCAAAATGCTGGACACATCAGTTGCCTGTGAAGGCATGACTGCATGATGTCACATACATTGTGTTACCATACAGGGGCCATTGTATAAGTACAGAGAAAGGGGGGGTTTTTCTGTGACTTAACTTTTTTTCTAAAACCAACTCTGCACCATGAACTAGCTTCAATATCTTTTATCTAGTGGAATTTCTACTGACCCAGGGTTAGGGCTCCCCTATAGGTTGCAGGTATGTATGGCCTACACACCATCATCTGTCATCTGTTACAAAAGTGCTATCTAGCTGGCCCAATTAACTGGTGTAATAGAGCCTTTGCATTTATTGTGCCTATCCATGGTTTGGCATCATGGGATAATGTGATGGCTAAAGATAATAAGGCCCTGTTTGGCAACTGTGATTGTTTCAACAATCTTTAACAATCAACATTGATTGTTGTGTTTTATTGTTTGTTTGGTTGTTATTATGGTGTTGTAAGTAGACATGTGTGAGAATCCTGTCACAAAAGTCACATACTTGGCCACCACAACAATTAAACATAACAATCACAGTTGTCAAACAGGGCCTTATGTGACTAGGGTCACATACCACAAAGTCTACAGCAGTGCCAGATGCTAGTCTTGTTGACTAGGTCTGCCAGATTACTTAAAGCTCACATTGAGCACCAAGGCCCTTCTGAGCCTTGACAAGGTATGGTCTGATGGGCTCATAACAATAGAGTTGTTCACAGTAGCCATTATTTAGCTCATTAATTTGGCCATTCTCATGATTCCCATCAGTTTTCTGTACTTTTTTCTTCTGGCCTCATCCATTCATTGCCACCATTGATGAGAACAGAAGAAAGAAGTAAGGATAACTGGTGGGAATTATGAGAATGGCCAAATTAATGAGCTAAATAATGGTTCCTGTGAAACACCCTAATGTATGTGTTCCATTCCTGTAATACAGCCCCAGATCAGGATTTCATCTCCTTTCTCTTGAACAGGTTGATGATGGTGTAGTAAAACAGTTCTTTGTCAACCTTGTGTTATTTGGGTTACTGTAGTGTCAGGCCAACACTTCTGTGGCTGTTTAGCTTCCTTATTTGGTATATGCTTAGTCAGGTTTGCCTTTACTGCAGTGGACGGAGTTTTGGGGCCTTCAGTCTCATTCTCTCCACTGCAGGTTAGTTGTTATCATTGTCTTTGCTCAATATTAGGCCCTGTTTGGCAACTGTGATTGTTTGAACAATCTTTAACAATCAACATTAATTGTTGTGTTTAATTGTTGTGGTGGCTGAGTATATGACTTTTGTGACAGGATTCTCAGACAAGCCTGCTTACAACACCACCACAATAACCAAACAAACAATAAAACACAAAAATCAATGTTGATTGTTAAAGATTGTTCAAACAATCACAGTTGCTAAACAGGGCCTTAGTCTCATTCTCTTCACTACAGTCCCCTTGGTCCTCTGTGACTCAAGGGCCCTTCACAGCTCGATATTTGACACCTTGCTATTGTTGTTTCTCCAATCTTCTATGCCACATAAGAACCATTGCATCTTTAATATGAAGCTTTATTTTTGTTCTTCATTTGTCTTAAGCATGCAAGCCTGCTTACATTAATTAAAGGAAGCATGCATCTGCAGTCAAGGTCAAAGATAGTGAAAGTGATGACAAGTTTCCCCCTATATCATCATATGTCTTTTTGCACCCTTTGTGTGCATATTGCATCCTCAACTGCATATTGTAGAATTATTGCAGATGCCATTGCTGAAAAGCATACACTGGTTGGGTCTAGTTGCTCATTGTGCATAGTGAATTTTATTAATGATGGTGTATCTAATTAGAATTTTAGAGCTGTTGTAGAAGCCATTAATGATGCAGTGATCATTGATTTTGATCTTTCACCATGAGTCTCTGTTTTGTGAATTGTGTTTTTTTTTATCTTGCATTATAGTGTTATATTAGGCCCTGTTTGGCAACTGTGATTGTTTCAACAATCTTTGATTGTTGTGTTTTATTGTTTGTTTGGTTGTTATTATGGTGTTGTAAGCAGACATGTGTGAGAATTCTGTCACAAAAGTCACATACTTGGCCACCACAACAATTAAACACAACAATCAATGTTTATTGTTAAAGATTGTTGAAACAATCACAGTTGCCAAACAGGGCCTTAGTGAAGAAAAAGGAAATAGTTTGTGGGTCTACAGTTGGGGACATCTAAAGACCACCAACCCTAGGTGACCATGTACTAGAGTTAATGTAAATAGCTAGAAAGCATGCTTTTGAGGAGTAGATTCAATAAGAATATTCTTGGAAGTTTTCACCCAGTGGTTCATGAGATAGAGTTAGGGTAACCCAAAAAATTGGAAAAATGTCAAATACAATTAAAAAAATACAGGAAAAAGTAGAAACATGCACTATTCAATCCATAGAGTATGATTATGGTATTTTCTAAGGATTTTATCAAGCAGTTATGGCAGAAAAAAATAGTTAAGCAATAGCACCCAGCTGTTACTTGCCATTTGAGAAGACTGGAATTAACTACATCAACAAAACCACTTTAACCTCAGCTTAGGCTAAGCATTTTAAGCAGAGCTTAAGCAGCTATTAACAAGGTGGTTAACTATAGGGCGTTTCACAGTAGCCATTATTTTGCTCATTAATTTAGCCATTCTTATGATTCCCATCAGTTTTCCTTACATTTTTCTTCTGTTCTTATCAACTAGCGAAAACCCGTGCTTCGCACGGGGGAATACGATGGTGACGTTTTCGTAAACGGGGCACGACAATCGGTGAGTCCCAAATGCGTGGCATGCAAGAGATGTGCGGCCACTCGAAAGGCAGCCGCGATAACATCAGCACCAATGGCAGCGACGCACCAATCGGCCCGCAATACCCCCATTTGTGCACAGAACGTCGATGTCCTCGCATGGAAAGTGCGTGCATAGCTGCGGTAGCAAGAGTCACTGTAGGTTTTGCATCCGTGATCTGTCCGGACTGTCCCACAACACGACCCCATTGTTCGGTGGACGACGCGAGCGTCTATGACGTGGGCGACATTGACGCCGCCCACGGCCGTGCGATCTGTGGCCACATGCCACCTGCTGTTCAACGGGCTCACTGCCCTCACACGTCCGACCAGACTGTGCACGCGGCGATGCCCACAGCGGGTTACTGCGTTGGCCATGGCAGTTTATCGTGCCCGCCTCCCCCCCCTTCACTTATGGCTGTCCGATCGGTGGCTACGCGTCACCAACGCGTGTTCGACTGGCCCACTGTCTGCAGAACTACTGCGTTGCCCATGTGCGGCTAATCATTTGGCAGCAAATTGTATCAGCCACAGCTTGCATAAGAGGTGCCCACTGTATTTGCGCTGCCTGCCCACCGGTGGACCGCCACCTGGCCAAGGTCTGCGGATAGTGACTGCTTAGGTGGACATCCATGCATCAACCAATGAGAGTGGCGAGAGCCCGTTTTGGTAAAACATCAATCATGGCTGAGCGGTCATGCACCATGTGCAACACAATCGTGAGCAGTGCAGGCAGTCCTGAGCCTTGCTTGCAACATCCATGGAGGTGTCCAATGATGTGCCAAGAAATCGTAGCAGGTGGGCCTGGGCGGCATCCCTGCGCTGCCTGCCCACCGTTGCGCCCGCTGCGTGAGTCTGCGGATCGTGACCAACAGCGGCTGCAGCCCGCTTTTGACAGCCGTGCAGTGTCGTGTTTGGCAGCAGCAATGTAAAGGAGTGGCATGGGACATGTGGGGTGAACGATAGGGGCCAGTCAGGTGACCGACTCCGAGTCCAGGCCACACCGTGGCCAGAAGTCTGCGGATGGTCTGCTGCCCGAGTCAGGTGCCCAACCACAGGCCGACCAATGAGAGAGGGCAGACGGCGGCTGCAGCCCGGTTTGGCAAAAAGCTGTCTTCCTTTAATATAATAGATGGTGGCAATGAAGGGATGGGAACAGAAGAAAAAAGTAAGGATAGCTGGTGGGAATTATAAGAATGGCCAAATTAATGAGCAAAATAATGGCTACTGTGAACGACCCTTATGTCAAGCAGAGCACAAGAACACATTCACAATTCACATCACAAGTCAAAAAACTTTCAAACTGCAGTTTATTACAATTATTTATACTAGTACAAAATTAAAGTAGTCTACCAACTGCAGCTACAGCAGTACAGATATCTCTCCCCCTTGCTCTTGTCTCTACATACAAAAGAGTGTGTTGCACACACTGACAAGGTTGTTCTCGACTATCTGTGGCTATAGAGAAAGAGGGGGTAAAAAAAAAGTCAGAACATGTAGGGCAGGGCAGAAGGGTGTCAACGAAATGTACTGGAGAGGATGTGCAGAAGGAGTCCACACAAGAGCATGGGTAGTGGTCCAGGAGGAAGCTCCAATGTGGGACAAAAGAGGTGGAGGAGGCCAGGTGCAGGGTGCACAGGAGGCACAGTGGGGTGAGGCAGAGGATGAGAGGGTGTGTCATGAGAGTGCTGAGAGAGTGCTTGATGTTGTCCATGCTCTAATGAATAATCTGGTGGGCCGATGCCCATGCCTGTGAAGGATGGTGCGTGAGTGCACAATGAGGCATAGAAAGAATATGTGCCTGTGTTGTAGGCCGTTGGTGGTGCAAGTGAAGGTGATGGAGTGGAAAGGTGAGTGTGTTTGTAAAATGACAGCACAGAAGTGGTATGTGCATGTGGGGCAGCTGCTAGCATGTCTTGTCGAGGCCTGGGAACTCAGGTTCCAGTGGAGGCAGCACTTGATCAACATTTAACATAGATAGAGTGAATGATTTAAATGTTGCTGTTGTTGTTGTTGTGGTGGTGGTGGTGGTGGTAGGAATGATGACTGTGCATCATGTACATGTGTTGGCATTGGTTGTTCTTGACTATCCATAGGGAGAAAGAGGGCAAAAAAAAGTCAGAACATGTGTGGCGGGCAGGAGGGTGTCAACATACTGGCCCTACCAGAGAGGATGTGTAGAAGAAGTTGGTGCAAGAGGGTGACTGTAGTGTAGTGGTCCAGGAGGAAATGCCAATGTGGGACAACAGAGGTGGGGGAGGTCAGGCACAGGGGGCAGAGGAGGTGTGGCAGGGCAAGGCAGAGGATGAGAGGAGGCGGAGGAAATGTAGTGGGATGCATAGTGGCAGGGGAATTCAAAAGCAAAAAAAGAGGCAGGAGAATAATGCAGTGGCAAGCCTGAGAAGATGCTGAGACATGTGGTGGCACAAGGTGATGAGTGGTGGTTATGACAGAGGTGATGACATAGAGATGGGGGGAGGGATGGAAGGAGACAGACAACAAGAGCACCCCTCAGTGCCAGCAGGTGAATGCAAGGAATATATAGAAGAATGATGAAAAGTCAGTGTGAAAAACGCAAAAAAAAAAATAATTGTGACACACCCAGGGCTGTGCTTATAGGCAATGGCAGTGGCAGCAGAAAGGGGAAAGTGGGGGACACTGCAACAAGTAGGAGATGGATAGTGATGTGGAGACAGCACCCACTGAGCCCCTCAGCTCACTTGGTGAGGCTGGCACATTATTGTTGTTTTCACGTGACTTGGCAAAGCCGCGGAAAAAAAAAGGAAAAAAACATCAAAACTTGGAATCACTATATCTCATTCAAAACTCAATGAATTTGTGTGAAACCTATACCATTGCACTCAGAACATTAAAGTCTATCATTCTAAGTTACTCCGAGGGCAGTTCATCAAGTATTTCGAGATCTCGTTTTTGGAGCTCCAAGATCATACACTGCTGGCTCTCTGGCCTTCGGAAGCACACCAAACAGCTTTGTCTGTGAGTTCCTTATCCTCAGACATGATCCACTGTGGTTAATCTTCCATTCTTGACACTGTGTCAGCAAGCCAATCAGTCCTCACCTCAATTATGAGTGCTTCATCTCACCTGCTTCATCTGCAACATCTGCCTCCAAGTTTGAGCACATGAGAGTGAATAGATTGAAGAAGTGGTTGATTTAGGGCACCAAAACAAGCCCTTTTATCTAGCTACAACCCAATCTATGACATATAGCAATGTGTTACAAAAATGACTTGTCCGAGGTGAGAAAGTAGGTAAAGTGAGAAGTAAGTCATAGTGACAAAGCAAGGTGATCTACACCACACGGAAATCAATAAAGATGTCCAGCAAGGTATAAAGTAACATGTACTTGACTATGAAGATTTATGAACTGATAATTAGAGGCGCGTGGCATGTTTGATGCTGACCTGTGGCAACAAATGGTAACTGAAACAGGGGCCAATTCAACGGAATTGGTGAGTGCTCGAAAACAAATTATAGGCAAGAAAGATCATCTCCAAGTTCAAATGTTTCATCATCACCTATGGCCGGAATAACCAAAGTACCAGCTTTGATAGCTTTTATATCATCCTTTAGGTACTGTAAAATGCAAATGGCTTTTCCAATCTTGTTGATATCAAGCCATTCTGCCAGCTTTTCAGGTGTGACAAATTGAGAGGTTAGTTGTGATATGTGAGGGTGTCTGTTGTGTCTTGAACACCCATATCACATGCCTCAGGCTCCAAGTCAGCATTGAGCATGTGTCAGCACTTGACTTTACAACACTGGCATGTAGAACATGTACCTTTTTATAAACAACTCCTGTTAGCGGCAAGATTTGTGACCATAATTTCAACTCACCTTTTACTTTTGAGTTTTTCTTGGCAGTTGCACCATTCGAGGGTTTCCCCCCTCTGCACATTTTGACCATGGCAGATGAGATGGGGAAGGAGGGGCGTCCTGTTCACCAAGCACAAAGTGCAAACAATTATTATGTATCATGAGGTCGCCATCATTGAATTGAACATCAATAAGGTTCCTGTCCTTGAATTGCAAACACTACTACTCTACAGCATTTTTGAACCATATGAAGCACTGGCATCACCTTACAGTAAAGTCTTTGAATCATAAGGTGAAGGTACTTGAGGGGGTGTATCTCAGCAGCAATTGTACATCAAACATGACGGGTGGACAAGGCAGGCAGTCTGGGTCTGAAGGAGGCTAACGCAGGCCGCTCATGAAGATGAATGCCACTATCGAACATGAAACTCATGTTCAAGGGGGAATCCCCTGTATTTGAACTTAGTGACAATACTTGGAATAGGTGGTGCTTCTGGGAAAGGAAGACATCTGGTTCTAAGGCAGAACCAGGTCATTCGAGACCAGGAGGAGGTTGGGTGTGAAGTAGGTCATCATCAGGAAAACCCGACTCTGCTGAATGATGCTTAATGGTTCTTGATGGTTCTTAACCTGCTTATTAAGACCAGTACTGGTCTTAATAAGCAGGTTAAGAACCATCAAGAACCATTAAGCATCATTCAGCAGAGTCGGGTTTTCCTGATGATCATCAATGGACTTGAATGCTTGATGGATGACAGATGAATCTTGGGATGGTGTCAAAGCAAGGACAGAGGGGTTGGAAACCTGTTTTGATGCACAAGCTTGTGCCAACTGATACCTCCACATTGGAACCTATCAAATTGTAAGAGATCTGTGGCAGAGCAGAGGACAGGTGGCGTACCTCAGAGTTCATCCTTTAGCCTCTGGCACTCCTTGAGATGAGCTTTTTTGAGCAACTCATGCTTGAGTAATATCTTCTTCTCGAGGACTCGTGCATACCTGGCTTCAACATCAAAGAGACTTGAAGCAACTGCACACTCATTTCTCTACACGCCATAGTTTCCCATTCGTGAAGCTGAACCTTGATTTTCTGGTTTTCTTGGCAAAGGGAGTTAAGCTCACATTGAAGTGCAGCTGTCGTGGTGTTATAAAGGTTCCATCTCTAGGAAGTGTCCCATGCTCACATCCACCTGTCTTCTGGTAACGGTTTTGGGCACGTTGCGGACTCGGATGATGGACACTGATCAGCAGCAGATGCAGACGTGATGGTTGAATGACAAAGTGGGATAACCAGGACCTGCAGAGACAGATGGGTGGTGTATGAATTTGAGTGCGGATGAGAGTGTTGGGACACTGGGGACACTGGGGACGTCACTGAGCAACCTTTCCCTGTTGCCATCGGTAGGGAGGTAAGGTAGGTGTAAAAATCAGTGAAATATCCTCTCTGTGGGTGCCAAACACGGGCCCATGTGCTGTCTGGTTAGCGCTTAAATGCAAACTCAAAAACAATGCCGACACCCATGAGGAGAAGGTGCTGGTGGTGCGAAATTTGATCCCACACCCAAGCCCCACAAGCACAAGTTGTGTAAGGCCGGACATGGCAAACGCGCCTATACATGTGCCGGGTGTTCTGCCACCAGGACGGGCGCTGTATACAACGAATATGTTGAGGAAGGACTAGCACTAGCAGAAGCTCCAGAATTCGATGATCAAAGTGGACGTCCAGGGGCAGTCGGAGGGTGGTGGCCAGGCCCACTCGGGTTGTCAGAGGAGGCGACCGATGATCACAGCAAAGTGGTAGAGCCCATCAACAGTCATGTATACCACCACTGTGGTGCAGGTGCTAAGAAAGGCTGCCAGGGCATAGCGCAGGATCAGACTCGGCGTGGGGTCGAAGAGGGTGTCACCTTTGGGTTCATTCAGCGAGGGGTGGATCGATTGCATGAGGTAGTGGGTGGTGTCAAAGAGGACAAGCTTGAAGAGTAATTTGACTAAGACTGTGGTGATGGATGGGAATGGTTCTTTTGCATGGGGGGATGGCCTGTTGGAACATGGCCATCCGATTCCACCCTGGTTGAACACGAGATCAGATGCGTTGAGGAGAATGTTAAGGATGGACAAGGGTTGCTTGACAAGGGTATTTGGACTGGTTGAAAACAGTTCATACCTCTGTAAAGGTTTCCAGATGGGTGTGACGTCAGTGAAAGGCTTAAAAACATCGATCAAGAACTGCCGCACCACATGGGCAAGGTTCCAATGGTTGAGTCTGTCCGCACTCTCATATCCCAATGACCAGCTGAATAGGTGCCTTGGTGTATCATTTTCTGCATGCGAATCCTCTTCTTCTTCATCAGGACCCTGCATTTTGCACAAAAGGCCAGGTTGGGAACTCAAGATCTCTGATGGTGCGACGGGTGCGTGAGGTAGATGAGGCAAAGGTACTTGAGGGGTGTATCTGATGCGTCGAAACTCAACAGTGGGCCAGGGGAGGCTTGACTGTGATTGTGATTGGGAGCATCATCACGGTCCTCTTTGATCTTGTAGCAGTATGTTGTGGATGATTGACTTCGCGCTGAAAGGTCACATCGCATGCAGTTTCGGAGGTGGGGAAAGATAGCTGGCATATGCAATACAGGTGTCATTGGAGACACCGCCGAGGGTGATTCATGGTCGTCAAAAACAACTGGCAGTTCACAGATAAGCATTTTGGTCGTTGCCGATGACTTGGGTGGTTGACACCCACTAGAGGGTGGGGATGCGTGTCGAAGGATGACCATGAGGCCATCTGAATGCTCAGAGAAGATGGCGTTGACAATGACTTCTTCCGCAGTGTTTACCGTAGCACGCAATTGCTGCTGCTGCTGGCAAACAGGTGCAGGGGTGGCGGTATGAGAGGTGCGGGGCATGTGTTGTGCCACACTGCTGTGGCGCCTGTGGCGTGGTGAAGGCTGTCTTTGCAATGCGAAGGTGTTGTGGGCGAAGGGAGGTGAAGGGATCATAGGAACTGGGTCCCACAATGTGTATGGCAATTAAATGTGCTGCGGACTATTTGGGCGTAAAACCCACACTGGATATCTTGAAGGGTGGGTATATGGGTGACAGTGGGAAAGTCCTAGGATATAGCATGCTGGGTTCAGGAGAGGTGAGAAGGTTTAAGGCCAACTGGGACCAGAGATATGAGGGGTGGTGATGTGAAGCCATTGGGCTGAGAAGTAGATGCATCTGGGTGCTCATCATGATCAGGTGGAGGATTGTTGGCAAACGACATTGCCTTTGTTGGGGTCAGGGAAGGGGAGAGATCATGACTGCATTGCCAGGATGAGGGCGTGGGTGCCCAACTAAGTGACGACAAGCCTGACAGATTCAAAACGCACATAAATTGTCTTGGTCTTGGTCCATCCTTCATGCGGGGGAGAGAGGTGACATGCCTGATCCTCTATGGCAAGGCGCCGAGGGCATGCTGCTCTGCTTGAGCTGGTGCTTCTGATGGGGGATTTCGATGATGCAGTTGAGTTGTATAGATGCTATCCCTTGTATGAAGGGGACTGACCAGCACAAATTGATTTGGCAAGTGAATACAGCCAACAAAAAAAAATGTGATGAACTTGAAGTTGTCGAAGGAGAGCTACAGTGACAAGATGAACGAAGTGAGATTGTAAGTCAAGACAAGACAAGACAAGACTTACTGACTGGTAATGAATGACCACTTGACGTGCCTGCTGGTTTGAGGGGGATCCACATGCTGGTGTGCTGGGAAAATGCGGCCCCAGACTATAAGTGGATGTGAGTTCACCAACCTGAATGGCACCATCTTCTGCACTCAACTGACTGGTCCACCACCACTCTGGGTTGTCCATGGGTTCATTGTATCATTCTCAAGTTGTTGAGAAAGTTCGAGAAGGGAGAAAATGCATTCTGAGGGAGGGTGGTGTTGGTTGAATGGAAGAAAGAGTGATGTTGGTGCGTTGCAGTAGAGCTGGAGTCAACTTCATTACTGTCCTGCTGCCATTGTGTATCAATTGATGAATCTGATCTAAAATGATACTTTCAAGCAGTACTCTACGTCCATCATATGTACCCACAGTAACTATACCAACCCAAAAAATGCTCTACATCAATTTGGTATAATGCACGAAGAAGGCACATGTAAATCTCCCTGTCCCCATTTCTGTCATGGCCATCCAAAAATAATCACCATCGCATCTGAGATTGTACTTCATGCAAGAAAATGTGAGCTCAATTGGATTCAAGTCAAGTGAGTACGGTGGAAGATATTTGCAGTGCATGCCCCTAAGACATCGATTGGTTCAGGCACAGATATTGCGATCAAATGGATTACGCACCTGGCCTCAATCATCATGAGAATGTCTGCATGCTTATGGATTCGACAGTTGTCCATAACAATAACAGAGTTTGCACTTGGATATGGCTCCATCTTATCAAGGAGTCCCACTATGAACTGGGTGAATGTTTCAGTGCAAAATGACCCCTCCAGAATATTACAGTGAAGAATGCCATTGGTGAGTAAGATAGCTGGCAGCACCGAGAATCTGGTAGATAGGGCCCTGTTTGGCAACTGTGATTGTTTGAACAATCTTTAATAATCAACATTGATTGTTGTGTTTAATTGTTGTGGTGGCTGAGTATGTGACTTTTGTGACAGAATTGTCAGACATGCCTGCTTACAACACCACAACAACAACCAAACAACCAATAAAACTCAACAATCAATGTTGATTGTTGAAGATTGTTCAAACAATCACAGTTGCCAAACAGGGCCTAGTATGATATGACAGCACATGTATAAAAACAATTTCCATACACACCTTCTTCCACAGACAAAAAAGGCCTTTTGTTGGGCCTTTGTTCCTCGAATAGACCAAGCGCGGCCTCGATAGGATGTATGGCGATCGACAGAGCTCTTGTCTACAAAATCAAGCTGAGAAGGGGAATATTTGCTAATTCTCGAGATGTATTCAAGTCGCTTGTCAGCTGATTGCTCAACGGCTCTCTTTGTAACCTGTAGGCAAATAAGCACTCGTAAAATGAGGACTTGGAGACCTCACCTTTTTCATTGTAAATCCAGCATGGTGTAAAGTCCTCCATAGTGTTGAAGTTGATACATCTACTCCACAGTTCATAGAGATTATGTCCTGTAGTTCCTTGAGATAAATATCTGAAGCTCGTTGCACAGTTCCAAGTATTATCTAATGTGATTAGCATCAATTCAATCTAGTTGAAACTATGAGTGTATAGTGCATACTTCCACATCAAGATTTTGTAGATGATACTTTGGTTTCCTTGATTGTAGGGGTATTGGATTTGGAATATCGCTGTGAGCCTTGAAGTGCTGAAGTATGCGATAGATAGACCGGACAGAGATACCAGTATAGATTGAGATGTCATCAGCTTTGAAAAGTGGGGAAAGTTGAACAACAATCCACTGAAGGTCAGATGAAATTTGGCATGTCATGGATACAACGGAGGATGTTGGATGTAGGATCGTTACAACATGGGCATAGTTTGCATGGATTTATTTACTTTGTACAAATAGTTCCCATCAAAGCTTATCTGATAGCTCTGGCCCACACACCACACATGTAAGTTACATCAATACAGATCAGCCCAAATGTTACTAAGGCAGAAGACATCCAGATCCAGCATGGGTTAGGTAAGCTCCCAAACCCTAGCCTAACCCAACATTGGGGCTCAAAAATATTTGTTAACTCCTCATGCAAAAATACATTAGAAGAACATTTTACACCCAATAATAAAAGGTCACCTAGATAGCTTTGTATGATGGGTCCAAACTTTTTAAAATTCCATGATCTGAATGAGCCTTAGCCTTTTTATTTATTTTTGTTTTAAATGCAATATCTCACTTAATAGACTCAGAAAATGCAAAGTTGGAAAAACTTGAACACTTTTTTGACACACACATGTGACCGCTTAGTAATAGTCACGTGACTGACCCAAATGTGTCAAACCCCCAATTAGGAAGTTAGGCTGGATCCCAAGAAATGCCTAGAAAGACAACAGGTACCATGGACATCACACACTGCCTCCTGAGATGATAGCCATGCTCAAGGAAAATATCCATAGTATATTCTGGTGTATTGTGTATTTTTTTTTACTTCTAAAGACATGCATAGTACAATTTTTTGACATTGAACTTGGAACCCTCTCACTCTGACACAGTCACATGACTTAACCCTAGGGTTTATATTAGGGTTTGGGAGCTTACCTAACCTGTGCTGGATCTGGATGTCTTCTGCCTTAGCAGGAGCTGCACTTGACAAAGTGGACAAATATTGTACAGACACAGTAAATGAATATCTCTTATGTTGTCAGACTACACTGTCCCCGCAAATGCCCTACCAATCCTTGTCCACAAACCCTGTTGGCTCACTGACACAACATCAAGAATGGAAGATTAACCACAGTAGATCACACCTGAGGGTAAGAAACTTACAGATAATGCTGTTTGGTGTGCTTCCGAAGGCCAGAGAGCCAGCAGTGTATGATCTTGGAGCTCCAAAAATGAGATCTCGAAATACTTGATAAACTGCCCTTGGAGTAACTTAGAATGATAGACTTTAATGTTCTGAGTGCAATGGTGTAGGTTTTACACAAATTCATGGAGTTTTGAATGAGATATAGCAATTCCAAGTTTTGATGTTTTTTTTTTTTTTTTTTCGTGGCTTTGCCAAGTCACATGAAAACAACAATAAATTCTCAGTTACCTTTAGTGCTATTTTGTGCTGAGACTTCCGTTTTACAGCCCATGTCACCCAACCCTGAGCTCACCAGCGTTTCCCTGGGCAAAGGGCTGGTGGGCATGACTTTGAGGACTAAGGACCCCAAACCCTCAGCCCCTTGGACACTTTCTGCAGCTGATGAACTTTCAGTGTTCAACATCCACAATATCTTCCATTGTCGCTGGTTCCTCTCACAGGACCACCTTGTGGCTAATGTCACCTCGGCTCAAAAGGCCAAAGACAGAAAACTTTTTTGGGTTGAGTTCTCTCCCCAGTTCCACGCTCACCTGGTCAAGTGCGCTGTTGTGCTTGTCCCCCAGCCCCTCAACAAGGTCAAAAAGGTCATGTTTGGATTTATCTTAGAGCTTCTTAATAGAGAAGGCCCTCAAGCCTTTTTCAATCTCACCAAGGGCCAGTGTGCAGCAACACTAGCTTTGAAGGAGAAGAGGCGACTTGCATGGAAAAGGAATCACACATTGAGGCAGGAGCACCATAAGGCCATGGATGACATGGTCCTAGGCAAACCCCAATGGTTATGCAAGTTCTGCAAGTGCGAGTTTGCAATATGCAGGGCCTCTAAGTGACACCGATGCCCTTTCTCCAAAGGGGCAAGCAATGAGAGTGGGGAGGAGAGAGGCAAAGGCTTGTTTGGCGCCCTCCCAAAAGTGAACAAGCCGCCCCCCAAGACTCAAGATGCTCCCTCTGACCCCCCTGGTGCTACCACAGCCACCACTTTATCTCAGGGCAAGAAGACACAAGACCAATAACCATTGAAAAAGAAGAAGAAATCAAGTTCGACCAAGAAGCTGCAAGAATCAAGAACAACAATGACAACTCCTGGCCCTCAGGACAGTGGAGCAATGCATATCCCCAATCGCACATATGGAAGAGTGCTAGCCTCAGATGACCCATACAAGAGTACTTCAAACTGCCGCTCTTCGTGGCTAAACACCATGGAGAAATGTAGGATTCGGAGAGGGCTGATGGACAAAAAAAGCATGTAATTCTAGAAATGTGGCTCTTACTAGACTACAACATGGTATTGTGGGCAATCCCCAGAACCTGTCTCAATAAGAGAAACTTCCATGCTTAAAGATTGACTTTTTCTTTTTTTTTGACCCCCAAAATTGGAAAAATGTAAATCCTTGATAAAAACACATGAAAATTTGTAATTAGGGGTTTTGAACCATTCTGAATCTGAATCTGCAATCAGCTAAGGCTACAAAATTCTAGATCACCCAATAACTGTTGTAGTTTGAACTTAGTGAAAAAAGAAAAGAAAATGCTATATTCTTTAATGTCTAACCTGTTGTAGTTTGAACTACATTATAAGTTAGGTACAGTTCTGTAGTGACAAGAGAAAGAATAGAATATTGCTCACCTCAGCAAAAAAAGA
The DNA here is from genome assembly GCA_003313945.1 of Lactifluus pinguis. Classification (NCBI taxonomy): domain Eukaryota; kingdom Fungi; phylum Basidiomycota; class Agaricomycetes; order Russulales; family Russulaceae; genus Lactifluus; species Lactifluus pinguis. The sequence continues at coordinate 45,971 of QLPA01000763.1, forward strand.
AAAGAAAATGCTGAGTGAGGCAGACAGATGTGTAAGGTGCATTTATGTATGGCTACTGTTAATACCATGTGAAAAAATGTTTGCAGAGCAGAAGGTGCTCAAAACAATGGAGAAAAGGGTAGAGGTAGACCAAGTACAGTAGTAAGAGTATAAAAAAGTACAAAGTGTGAATGGGGTGATCTATGCTAACAAGTGTTCAGATGTGTTAAAGATGCAGAAGTTTTCAGGGCCAGTAGATGAAAGCAGACATGAAGCTCTGCTATGCCCAAGTTGAACATAAAGACTCAGACTTTGAAGGGTAACTGCAGAAAAAAATTAGCCATTCCACATCTATGATAAACCTTTAAATGTGACAGATTAAAATGAAAGGAACTGAAGACACACCTTGACATGATAAAGAGGGTGGTCCTGATAAGCATTCACCATGAAATTATGGCAGCACAAGAGACTTTCACTGATGTAGTTCTTGCACTTATACACACCACAGACCTTCTTGCAGGATATACAATATTTTTGGTTCAAAGAGTTACTGAGACCATTGTGCCATAGCAACTCATCTAGACAGCTTTGTTGAAAGATAAGACACATCTGTAGTTTTGTCTAATTGTTCTTAGGGTTAAATTAGATCTATCAGAGTGAGAACACATACTGAAGTTGTATTCTGCTATTTTCTCTTTGGTTTCAGTGGTTTTTATAGAACAACTGTCTAAGCCTGGTTGATATTCAGTTGTGTGGATGGGTCTGAAACAGCTTCATCTGATAGCTCCTCATTGATTGAAAGGCTGAATATGGGATTAGGATCAGGTAGTAAGCTCTGACTCTCAGTCAGGTAGCCCTGTCAACCATGAGCATTTGTTTGAATGGTGGTAAGGCCCTGTTTGGCAACTGTGATTGTTTCAACAATCTTTAACAATCAACATTGATTGGGGGTGGATGGCGTAGCAGTCTATCCCCTGGTGTCTCCTATCTTAGGGGCAATGGGAGAGGACTACTGGATGGCCCCTGGGAGTCTTGGGTTCAATCCCCAGCTTTGGCCAAAAGAGTTGACCCTCACCAACTGTTACAGTTTCAGTGTCTATGCTTTTCTTTTCATCTTGTATACCCTCTTAGGGTATTACTTACTTGGTCTGAGGCTATGCTTGATTGTGGCTTGATTGATTTCAGACTTGCTGTAGTAGTCTTGACTAATGATTGCTGACTCCAGTACTGTAGTGGTCTTGACTAATGATTGCTAACTCCAGTGCTGTAGTGGTCTTGACTAATGATTGCTGACTCCAATACTGTAGTGGTCCTGACTACTGATTGCTTACTCGTGTATCGTACTGCTTTTGTAGGATAGTTAGAAGGCCCTCTGTACACATAAATAGGGCCCTGTGGTCGAAGCTAAAGCCCTAGTTTCAGCTTTGTCCAGAATCACAGCAGTTGCTCTTCCTCTTTGTGTCTCTCCCTGCGTGCAAGGGATTCCCTTCTACTTGTGCATCATCTATTCGTACCTCTAATTGAGGTACCATCATGCCACAGCTCAGAAGGGTGTAATCCTCTGAGCTCACTTGCATGTGCTTCGCTCAAACCTTGTACAAAGGAATTGAAAGTGTTTTCGCTCTAAACACTTTCAAAACCTTTGTGCCGCTTAGTGAAGTTACACACAAAGGGATACAGGTTTTAGATTGCATCTTAAACCCTATCTCTTTGCGTCTACACTCACGTTCGTCCCACAGCTCCCTCATTGTCATCTGCCACAGTCTATCCTCTTTGAGAACTGTGAACTCAGCCCATCATGTGCACCAGCCCGAACCATCCCATCACATGCAATATGAACTTCATCACCAAAAATATTGATCTATGACATTGCTAGATATATGATGATCTTATCTATCTTGTCTGATTTGATCTGATCAATCACTTCTCTTGATAGGTACCTCTATGACCTTAATAATCAAGATTGATATAATAGGGCGTTTCACAGTAGCCATTATTTTGCTCATTAATTTGGCCATTCTTATAATTCCCATCAGTTATCCTTACTTTTTTCTTCTGTTCTCATTAATAATGGTAATAAAGGGATGAGAACAGAAGAAAAAAGTAAGAAAAACTAGTGGGAATCATGAGAATGGCCAAATTAATGAGCAAAATAATGGCTACTGTGAATGACCCTAATGTGATCATAACTTCCTAGCTAGATATCTAAAAAGATCATGCAAGGTAGATTTATAATCATAAGATCTTATGCTAGGTAACATTATGATAATGTAGTATCTTAGAAGAAAATAATTATCAATAAGTGTATGCAAGGTGGTTGTGGCCATAATAATATCATAATAGAGGCCAATTAAGATCAGAGTTACCTATTAAGGTAATCAACTGATCATCTTAATACCTTGTAAGATCTAGTATAATCTTGCAAGGTGACCAAGGTCATTTAGGTACCTAGCTAGATATCATAGGTATCTAGATATATCATGGGAGATTGGCCAATATCATAATGCTTTAGCAGGCTAAACTGAAACTTTATATTACCCCTATA
>QLPA01000765.1:0-17704 GCA_003313945.1 Lactifluus pinguis
AACAAAAATGAATAAGGGAGAAGAGAAAGGGGAGAGAGATGTGGAGAAGAGATTGATGGGTTTGTAGGTGCGGTATGTGGAAAATTTTGAGCTCGCGACGTTGAGGACGACGCTTAGTCACCCCACCTTCCTTTTTCGATGGGGGAGTGGCTGGGATGGCAACGCGCGCGAGTCCTTGCTTACTCAGCTCTCCTTCCATTTTGGGCTGGAAATTGCTGACCAATTAGCCTTTTATGGTAAGGGATTTTGCCTTTTTCGGCGAACGGTTGTGTTTTATATTATGGATGGATTCCGGACAATACAGTACAGTACGGCCGATCCTTACGAGATGGTTGCCTGGATATGGGGTGGCAACGTCGAGGTTGCCCTCGTGATTGGACGGCTGCGACAACTGGACGGGGCCGGGCCTTGAAGTCACTGCACTAGCCCACTTTGGCACTACCTGCTGGGTGGTGGTGGTGTCGGCATACAAGATGAGTTGGTGCCGAAGCTGTGATATTCAGGTTCTCATATGCCTCGGTGTGGTATTTATCGAACAAGTATTCCTCTGAGTCCGAGTCGCATGGCATGTCATTTTATGTCATGAAGCAGGGACTAGCAAGGTATAAATCTCGAAAAAAAAAGACTGTATTACATACAACCGATTCTATTATTGCAAACTGTGAATATACACTGTAGTCCAATTGGGTCCGTGCACAAACTTTGATAGATTAAGCCGGGTTTCATGCCTGCCTGCTATCCAGGCTGTGTTAGGTCTATGAAGATGCGGCCGGTGATGGTCAGGAATCCATAATAAAAGTTCACCGCCTTCCCCACACATCCAACCATCACTATTGACTAAGAACTTATCAGTAACATTCATCTTCTTCACATCTGCCGTGACCTTCTCCATGCGAATTGAGCCATCGCCCGAACCTGAAACGGTATGTTGTCCGTCCGGCGAAAATGAAACAGAAAGCACGAAAGAGGTGTGTCCAGTAAAGGGGCCCGCAACCACCTTGCCTGTTGTGGCGTCCCACACACGAACCGTGCAATCGTACGACGCTGAAGCGACGCGTTTTCCGTCGGGTGAGAATGCAACAGAGGAAACGCATCCGGTGTGTCCAGTAAACGGGCCTGCGACGACCACACCCGTTACAGCATCCCACACGCGAATCGTGCAATCCCACGAGGCCGAAGCGATTCGTTTTCCGTCGGGTGAAAACGCAATAGAGCTGACCATTTGGGTATGTCCGGTAAACGGGTCCGCTACGGGCTCTCCCGTTACTGCGTCCCATAAACAAATAGTGCCATCCGCTGATGCCGATGCGATGCGCTTCCCATTCGGCGAAAATGCAACGCACTTGGCCATTGAAGAGTGTCCAGTAAACGGACCCGCCACGACCTTTCCCGTTGCGGCATCCCACACGCGAATCGCGGAACCGAACGAGGTCGAGGCGATGCGCTGCCCGTCTGGCGAGAAAGCGACAGAGTCGACCGATTGGGTGTGACCAGTAAATGGACTCGTTACGAGCTCTCGTCTTGCGATATCCCACACGCGAACCGTGCAATCTTGCGAGGCCGATGCGATGCGACGACCGTCTGGCGAGAAAGTAACAGAGGTCACGATTTCGGTGTGTCCGGTAAATGGGCCCCCTATGAGCTCTCCTGTTGCGGCATCCCACACACAAATTGTGCGATCCCACGAGGCCGAAGCTATGCGGCGACCGTCCGGCGAAAACGTAACACAAGACACCGAAGAGTGGTGCCCAGTATACTTGCTCGCCGTGACCTCTCCTATTGTGGCATTCCACATACGAATCGTGCCATCCTGTGAGGCCGAGGCGATGCGTTTCTCGTCTGGGGAGAATGCTACAAAAAAGACAGAGGAGGTATGTCCAGTAAAGGGCCGCGCTGCGAGCTCGCCTTTTGCGGCATCCCACAAGCATATCGTGCGATCGCCCGAAGCAGAAGCGATCCACTGCCCGTCCGATGAGAATGCGACAGAATAGACGAACGAGGTATGTTCAGTAAACGGGCCCGCTACCATTTCTCCCGTAGAGGCATCCCATACGCGGATCGTGCCATCGTGCGACGCCGAGGCAATATGCCGCCCGTTAGGTGAGAATGTAAGAGAGTTAACCCTTTTGGTATGTCCGGTAAATGGATCCACTACGAGGTCTCCTGTTGCGGCATCCCATACACGAACCGTGCAATCCGACGAGGACGAGGCGATACGTCGGCCGTCCGGCGAGAATGCAACACACAGGACACAATCGGCGTGTCCGATCAACGGTCCCGCTACCAGCTCTCCGGTTGCGGCATCCCACACCCGAATCGTGCGATCGACCGAGGCCGACGCAATGTGCTGTCCATCTGGTGAGAATGCGACAGAGGAGACGGATTCGGTGTGACCGATAAACGGGCTCGCTACGGGCTCTCCTGTTTCGACATCCCACACGCGAATTGTGCGATCATGCGAGGCCGACGCGATGTGCTGTCCGTCCGGGGAGAAAGCAACTGACTCGATCCAGTCGGTGTGTCCAGTAAACTGACCCGCTACGAGCTCTCCTGTTGCGGCATCCCGGACATGAATTGTGTCATCCCACGAGGCCGAAGCGATCCTTCGCCCGTCCGGTGAGAACGCAATCGAGGAGAAAGCTCTGCATTGTGCCTGAATCACCATCTCCAATGTAGGCCACTGAGACAACTGCCCACGTTCCAAAGTCAATGTGTGACGAAATAAGTGATGGTAATACTTGAGGACGAGTGAAGATGTTGGTGCGAAAGGTAGAGCTGAAACATAAATATGGGGAGCGCTTCTTGCAATTGCCATCCCGAAATACCGCACAAACGCGGACGCATCGTTGACTAATGCTAACAAATTCTCCACATCCGTTCTGGATGGCTGTCGAGATTGATAAAATGGTCACTACATGTCACGTTCGATTAAATGACGCGCATACCTTTTGGTGGACATGGTCAGACTGTAACCATGTCTTTAGAGATGACAAGGCTGGAGAGGCGAGGCTCACTCTGCCCGTCACACTAAGAACTTCCAACCAAAACAGAAATTTGGTCTCGAAGATGGATCGAAGTTTCGTGAAGAGCTTGGGGTCGAAAGCCAGGTGTTCTAAATGATTGCCCCAGAAAGCGCAGGCATACGATAGAGCGGGAGGAATCTGTTTTGCGATCCGAGATACAAGGCCTGGGACATCGTTGTTGGCAACATATGACGACTCGAGTTCGCAGATATTGAATTTGAGGTTGTCAAGCATCGAATCAAGGCAGGAATGTGCTAACTGATGATGGGAATTGTCAAGGTCGACATAAAATCCACCACTCTTCTTACTGGCCAGAAAATCACGGAATGAGGAATGGAGAGGAGCGATGGGACGTGTTTGATCAGACTCGGATGAAGGTACGTTGCTCAGCAACGAGCCAAGGTAAGAGAGAATTCCAAGAACGCGATCGGTGTCGTCGGGGTCGCCTTTGAATGCATGTCGTCGCAAAGCAATCAAGCAACCGATCGAGACGGGCTCAATCGCAGCAAGAAGCTGTCCCATGATGGATCGAAATACAAGCTGTGAATCATCCGATTTGAAGTAGTCATTGAGAATTTCTTCATATAGGGTATCCAAAAGACCTTGTCCATTCCGACCTCGGGAGTGCTCCAACAGGCGCTGTATGCACTCCCTCTTGCTAAGACCAAGGCTAGCAGGACCGTTAATGAATTCACTTGCAACGGCTGCCCATTGAAACCAGCCTTCTGCCGCTTTTGTTAGTTTGACCCTATGGTGTTTGAACACGGCTGGAGGCAGCTCGTTCTCGAGATACATGGTAATATCTTTTTCCGTCTTGGCAGCGAGTCGGGAATCATCCATGAACAGGGTGTGGACGGATGACGCGTTGGCGAATGCAGATTCGATGCCCTTTTCAGGTCTCGAGGTGATGAGGATACGGAAATTTGACGGGAACTCGGAGACATGTCGGGCAAGAACTGTGTGTAATCCTTTTCTACCAATTGCATCTTCGCTTTCATCTAAAGCATCGATGACAATAAGGATTGGGTCGCTGAATTGCAAGTCCTTGAGCGGTTCGAGGAGAAGTCGTTCAAAGAGTGTACGATAGTCTCGGGTGTTACGAAGAGCGGATCTATCTTTGATGACCCTCCCGAGGGCGAGCTTGAACGCAGGATTGTGATCGGAGAGATCACATGCAAGTGTCGTGAAGAGCTGGTATGCTTTGCCTTTAGGTTGCTCCTTTCGCAGAAAAGCGAAGTAAGAGCCGAGACCCTTGTTTTCGAACCGACGTGCAATTTCGTGTGCGATCGAGGACTTTCCAGTGCCTGCTCTGCCGAGGATGACGAGCGCACGTTCGGATTTGGGATTCTCGACCCACTTGACGATGTAATTGAGGAAGTCTTCGCGTGTGCCTGGAAGACAGCGTTTCTCATCGCCAAATGGCCAGCCTCCGATATAAGGCAATTCTCTGATGAGTGCTCGAGATTCTGAGTGTCCGAGTGCCCTGTCAGATCGACGATCCGACTATGCTGTGATTACCAAGAATTACGCACCTTCTAATGCTTGGCCTGACCGGTCCACTACTGGTCGTACAGAAGTCTCACTCTCGACGTCAAACGTCCGGGGCAATCTGGGTGAGCAATGTCAGTAGATGATTACGTTGAAGATATGAGTGACGCCAACGTGTTTTCGATCATTTGGCTAGAGAGGCTCAGGCTACGCTAACGGATAAGTTAGCCGGGTTCACTGATAAAGTTGACAAGACAAGTCTCCATACATTGCGTTGTCGAATGATTTGCGCCAAGAGAGACAAAAACTGTCTAGCCTGCAAACATTGGTACAAATGGTAGGGATAACAGTATTTCCAACGTACCTGGAATACTTGAAGGATATTGAACAGACTTCTATCAAATTGCTTGACCTTCCTCAGCATGTCGGCGCGAAGTGGGGCCTCCTTAACCCCTTTTATCTCGGCACATTTCTTCAACGCGGTGTCGATCCCATCCAGGTCGCTTGGTTTGGATTATGTCATGAATATTTTAGTAAGGAGAAACAGACACACCTCTGAAGAGATCCCAAAACGGTGAGGAGGTCGGATGGCAGTTCTTCTTTCTTTAAGCCATGCCTTTGGCACATTTTACCAACATAAACAACGACCGTCCCAACGTTGTGAAGCTTCTCCATCACCGCTTCCCATTCTTCCTTGTACTGCTTCACTTCCTGGTATACAATCATCAGCGCATCAGCATACAAGACGTTTACGGTCCGATTAGACACTCACATCCTTCATTTTAAGAGCGTCGAGAATAATACCCGCAACTGGGCAGATATAGGGTATCTGTTCCGCCAAGGAACTGAGTTCCTTTAGGGCCACAAGAGTTAGCCCTAAAACGCCCATCGCTAGGTCATTGCTTTCACCGATTGGCTCTGGTGAAGGAAGATTGAAGGAATCAGGAGCTGGACAAAGGGCACTCGTAAGCTATAAGATTCGAAACGTCACATAAAGTTATAGCACAGACAGGTAAGGTCGCTGCCAGAGTCGATACTACGGAATTTGAGAACCTGTCTTCTGGAAAACGAAAGTTTGGACGACATATGTCGAGTATGTTTTTGAAGACGACAGTTGACGCGTTGACGGTCGGGACGAGGAAGCACGCGGGGGGAATTTTACGAATGTGGTGTGGCGCTGGGTATTTACCGTACTCTTTCAGACTTGGCGTTCAGCGTCGAGGGTTGTCATAAACGGACCGATGTCAGTACAGCATCTGACCCTGAAACAAACATCAGTCAAGCCTGTCAAGCTAATACAACCCAAGTATGGACTAGCTCGTTCTCTATTCGACACGTGATTTATAATTTCCCTCCAATTTGATACCGGCGATCTTAACCCATCTGATGTGATTCGTCGTTTCCTGATTACCGACCTTGAAGTTGAAATTGGACTGCTTGCAGTGTGATGCTTCACCCAGCCCTGATCGGCTCGCTCAATTTTGTTGCAATCGACTGGAACACCCACAGAAATCAATACTCTTTCATGGAATCATGGTAGAGCGCCAAACGTTCTGAACACCTGATCGTAACAGCTCTTAGCTCTCTCATTCGCCTAAAGCCGCGATTGAGGAGAGCGGGCGTGCGATCACACGAGAGGGGGAAGGAAAGAGGGCAAAATCTTGATATAGTCCGCTCGACGTATTTAGCTAGTACATCTGTAACTGGTGTAGTTCACCAGTTACGATGTTGAATGGTTAGGATGACTGATACAACGACGAAACCATCTTCGACTCGGACTCTTTTGCAGCCCGAGCCTGAGACTGCCGCTCAATCTGCGCATGAAGTGAGACTTTGTCACCTGCACGAAAACTAGATAAAGGGACTGATGCGAAACATGAGATAGTATCGTAGTTGAGGCTGTGGGCGATTACCCCCAACTGGGCACGCCGGCGGGTCGCCCTCGGGGGTGCCTGTGACGCTGGCTCTCCCTTCCTCGGGATCCTGCCCGCTCTTCGGATCCGTCCTCGGCTTCCGACTCCTACATCTCTTCCCACACCGCTAAAATCCCCCAGCATCGCGACCTCCTTAACTCCTCTGAGGTCATTTCCATCATTACAAGCTCCGAGTCAGCGCTCAGAACGTGAAACACATGACAGTTTCGACACATGTTGGGGAATCGATCAACGATCGATGGGTGATCCCGACTAGCCAACAATTGGCGGTTGTAACTTAACTTACCCCCGGGAAGCTAAGATAATGGCGGTGAGCTGCACTGCGAGAACAAATGAGGCGCCAAAGCGAATTGATAATGTATCACGTGAGGGACTAGTGAAGTATAACCGGGCTAGCAGGGCAACGCTTCCCTGCTCCTTCGTTTCTCAACTCATAGGCTTTTAAATTCATTGGGACATCCATGTTGAAGTAACGACCTAAACTAGACTAGGGAGGTCCATGTGTTCGGAAGTAAGACAATCAAACAGATAATAAATCAGAAAGAGCATGAGACCCTCAAAAAAGATGTAACAGTACAAAGGAAGAGTTTGGGCGAGGATGCCAATATCAGCCATTGCGGCCAGCGCCATCATGATCATGATACAGTAATGATCCAGAAACAGGCACGAGGCCTGCCGTAATGACAGCCGCGAGTGGTTCCACAGCATAACACATGTTCGAGAACGGCAGGGGTACTGGTACCAGTGTTAGCTGCTTCAAGTTTCCGGCTCTCTTCACGTTTCGCTCATCTTCTCTGACTTGTCACTTGCTGCCTTGTCAAACTTTTGACGGCAGCGGGTACTGATACTAGAATATGGTCGCCCTCGTCCAGTGAGGCATGGTGAGGCATCACGCATCATGCCTCGTCAGCCCGATCTTGAAGCTTGAACTCTCAAGCTTGGTGTCCTGTACGTTGTCGCTCAATTTGAAGTTTTCACTCCCAAATGTGGCCACTACATATTTTCTCACGCTCACGTGCCAACCATTTTCAACGCCTCATCAAGAGCCTCATAGCCTATCAGCTTATACCTGAATCGCTAGAGAGTCAAGACTAACTGACAAAATATGTAATACAGCTGGCTCTATCTGTGAACATATACTGTAGCCCAATTTGTTCCATGCACAAAATTCGAGAAATCGAGCCGGGTTTCATGCTCGCCCGCAATCCAGACAGTGCTGGGTCTATGAAGACACCACCGGTGAAGCTCTGGAATCCATAAAAGAAGTTCTTTGTTTTCTCCATACATCCACCCATCGCTATCGATCTGGGATTGGTCTGTAAAATGGATCTTCTCTGCATCTTCTTTTACAATCTTCTCCGCACGACCTGTGCGATCGCTCGAAGGTGAGGCAGTGCGATGCCCGTCCAGCGGGGATGCGACAGATCTGATAGTGTGTTGAGTAGGTGAGCCTCCCGCTATCCGTCCTGTTGCGACATCCCACGTGCGAATCGTGTGATCTTCCGAGGCCGATGCTATATGCCGCCCGTCTGGTGAGAATGCCACAGAATCGACCGAAGCCATGTGTCCAATTAACGGACCCGCTACTACCAACCCCGTTTTGGCATCCCACACGCGGATCGTGCGATCAGATGACGCCGATGCGATATGTTGCCCATCTAGCGAAAATGCAACTGATTTGACCCAAAATGTATGTCCAGTAAACCGGCCCGCTACTGCCTGTCCTGTTGCGGCATCCCACACACGAATCGTGCGATCGGACGAGGCTGATGCGATACGCTCCCCATCTGGTGAGAATGCAACAGAATTTACAGAAGAGGTGTGTCCAGTAAACGGACCCGCTACTACCAGCCCCGTTGTGGCATCCCACACCAGAATGGTGTAATCCGAGGAGGCCGATGCAACGCGTTGCGCGTCCGGTGAGATTGCAACAGAATTTACCGATTCGGTATGCCCAGTGAACGGGCCTACTACAGCCTGTCCTGTTGTAGCATCCCACATGCGAACCGTGTGATCATCCGAGGCGGATGCGATGCGCTGCCCATCTGGTGAGAATGCAACAGAACTGACTGAATTGGTGTGTCCAGTAAACGGGCCTGCTACTTCCTGTCCCGTTGTAGCATCCCAGACGAAAATTGTGTGATCGGTTGAGGCTGATGCAATGTGTTGCCCATCTGGTGAAAATGCAACAGAATTGATCCAAAGGGCATGTCCAGTAAACGGGCCCGCTACAACTTGTCCTGTTGCCGCATCCCACACGCGAATCGTTCTATCAGATGAGGTCGATGCAATACGCTGTCCATCTGGTGAGAACGTAACAGAGCTTGCCGAAGAGGCATGTCCAGTCAGTGGGTGTGCTTCTACCAGTCCTGCTGCAGTATCCCACACGCGAATCGCGCCATCGTTCGAGGCCGCCGCAATACGCTGTCCATGTGGAAAGAATGCCACAGATTTGACTTGTTTGTTATGTCCAGTAAATGGGCCTGCTACTACCTGTCCTGTCGCAGCATCCCATATGCGAATCGTGTGATCGGATGAGGCTGATGCGATACGCTGCCCGTCTGGCGAGAAACTAACGGAATTGACCCAAAAAAAGTGTCCAATAAACGGGCCCGCTACTACCTGTCCTGTTGTGGCATCCCACACACGAATCGTGCGATCGGATGAGCCCGATGCGATACGCTGCCCATCTGGTGAGAACGCAACAGAATTGATCGATTTGGTGTGCCCAGTAAACTCGCCCGCCACCACTAGTACTTGTCCTGTAGTGGCATCCCACACACGAATCGTGCAATCAGACGAGCCTGATGCGATAAGTTGTCCATCCGGTGAGAATACAACAGAATTGGCCGATTTGGTGTGTCCAGTGAACGGGCCCGCTACAACCAGTCCTGTCGTGGCGTCCCACATGCGAACCGTTCCATCTTCCGAAGCCGATGCAATATGTCGTCCATCCGGCGAGAATGCAACGGACTTGACCGATTTGGTGTGTCCCGTGAACGGACCTACTACGACCTGTCCGGTTGTGGCATCCCACACGCGAATCGTGTTATCGCTCGAGGCAGATGCGACATGCTGTCCGTCCGGCGAGAATGCGACAGAATTGACTGATTTGATGTGTCCAATAAACGGGCCCGCTACTAGCTGTCCTGTTGCGGCATTCCACACGCGAATATCACCTGAGGCCGATGCGATAAGCCGCCCGTCCGATGACAGTGCAACAGAATTAATCGATAGGCCGTGTGCCTGAATCGTCATTTCCAATGCCGGCCAATGAGATAATTGCCCGCGTTCTAACGTCAATGTGCAAGGAAATTGATGAAAGTATTGTTTGAAGACGCGGGAAGAGGATGGAGCGAAAGGAAGGGCAGAGACATAAATGTGCGGAGCGCTCCTTGCCACGGCCATTCCGAAATACCGCACGAATGCGGACGCATCGTTTACCAAGTCCAACAAACTCTCAACCTCCGTTTGCGAGCCCTATTTTTACGTAAACGTCATTAACGACATACGGAATTAGAGGATGACCTTACCTCTTGCTGTAACCATATCAGCAGGGATGACAATGCTAGTAACGCAAGGTCCACGCTATTTTTCATGCTAAGAACTTCCAGCCAAAAGAGGAACTTCGCCTGGAAGAGAGATCTAAATTTTGTGAACAGGTCATGCTCGAAAGCGAGATGTTGCAAATGATTGCCCCAGAAAAGGCAGGCATACGACAGAGAAGGTGGTATGTGTTTGGAAATCCGTGATACAAGGTCTGGGACATCGTTGTTGGCAAGATACGACGACCCGAGTTCGCAAATGTTAAATTTGAGGTTGCCTAGCATTAAACCGAGGCAAGAATGTGCCAGCTGATGGTGGGCATCGCCGAGGTCCACATAAAACACGTCACTCTTCTTGTTCGTCAGAAAGTCACGGAATGAAGTATGGAGAGGAATAATGGGCCGCGTGTGATCTAATGATGTGACGTTGCTGAGCAACGAGCCAAGGTAACGGAGAATTCCAAGAACCCGATCGGAATCCTCTGTGTCTGAGTCTTCGAATCCTTGCTGTCGCAGGGAAATTAAGGAATCGATGGAGAGGGGCTCCATCGCAGAAAGAAGCTGCCCCATAACAGATCGAAATACAATCTGTGCTTCATCCGATTTGAAGTACTCTTTGAGGACTTCCTCGTATAAATCGTCCAAGAGACCTCGTCCATTCCGACGTCGAGAGTGTCCCAGCAGGCGCTGAACGCACTCTTTCTTGCTAAGACCAAGGCTATCAGGGCCATTTATGAACCCACAAGTAACGGCTGCCCACTGAAATAGGCCCTCTGCCGCTTTTGTTAGCTTTACACCATGCTCTTTAAACACGTCCGAAGGGAGCTCCTTCTGAAGATACATGCTAATATCTTTCTCTGTCTTGGCAGCTAGGTGGGCGTCGTCCATGAAGAGGATGCGGACGGACGATGCGTTCGCGAATGCAGATTCAATTCGATTCTCAGGCCTCGAGGTGATGAGTACCCGGAAGTATGAGGGGAATTGAGAGAGGTATTGAGCGAGAAACGTATGTAGTCCTTTGTCGCCAATTGCATTTCCACTCTCGTCCAATGCGTCGATGACAATAAGGATTATATCGCTAAAGTCCAGGCTCTTGAGTGGTTCAAGGAGGAGGCGTTCAAAGAGTATACGATAGTCTCGGGTGTTACGAAGAGAAGAATTATTCTTAATGGCTTTCCCGAGAGCGAGCTTGAACGTGGGATTGCGATCAGAGAGATCACAGGCGAGTGTCGTGAAGAGCTGGTATGCTTTGTCTTTAGACTGCTCTTTCCGCAGAAAAGCGTAGTAGGAGCCGAGGTATCTGTTTTCGAACCGACGTGCAATTTCATGGGCAATCGAGGACTTTCCTGTACCTGCTTGACCGAGGATGACGAGCGCACGTTCAGAATCGGGATTCTCGACCCAGTTGACGATGTAGTCGAGAAAATCCTCGCGTGTACCTGGAAGACAACGTTTCTCATCGCCGAATAGCCAGCCTCCCCCATAAGGCAATCCTCTGATGATCGCACCACATTCTATGCGTCTTATCAGATCGACGATCCGACTATCTGGTGACTATCAAATACTCACCATCTAATTCTTGGTTTGATAAGTCCGCTACCGGTTGCACAGAAGTACCGCTCTCAATGGGAAGATTGCTCGTTCGAAGCAATCTGGGTGAGCAGTATCAGTAAGTGATTTTTTTTAAAGATACGAGTGAGAGACGCCTACGTGTGTTCAGTCACTTGGCCAGGTTGAGTACACTATCGGATTAGTTAGACAGGCTCCCGCAATAAATGAAGGAGCATACGTTGCGCTGTTGAATTATTTGCAACAAGAGAGATAAAAAACCCAAGTTGGTCTGTAGAAACACGTTGAACAAACGATAGGGATAATAATAGTACCTGTACAGACCTGGAATATTTGAAGAATATTCGACAATTTTGCATCGTATTGCTTGACCTTCTTCAATAGATCCGTACGAAAAAGGAGCGTTTTTATCCCTTTCATTTCAGAACACTCCCTCAGTGCGGAGTCAATTCCGTCCAAGTCTCTTAATTTGGATTAGAACACGACGCATTTATCAGGGAATAAAGGTACCTCTGAAAGGATCCCAAGACACTGAGCAGGTCGGATGGTAATTCTTCTTCCTTCAAACCATGCCTTTGGCACATTGTACCAACATTGACGACGATACTCCCAACATTGGCTAGCTTCTCCATGACCGCTGACCACTCTTCTTTGTATTGCTTCACTTCCTATTATATAATCATAAACATAGAAGATATCGAAGGCTGTACAGGGTGCTTACATCCCTCATTCTGAGAGCCACGAGAATGATGCCCGCGACTGGAGAGAGATAGGGTATCTTTTCAGTCAAGGAACTGAGCTCCTTCAGGGCCGCAAGAGTGTTCTGTAAAGCGCCAAGAACAACGTCGGTGCCTCCACCGATCGGCTTCGATGAGGTAGAACCAAGGTGAGCAGAAGCTGGACAAGGCGCAACCGTCAACTCCGGGAAAACTGAAGACTGTGACACGTTAAAGTGATACCGACAGATGGGTTGACTGTCCAAGTCTTCAGAGGCAACATTACGGAGTTTTAAAACCTGTTTCCTTAGAAAAGATGGTTTGGACGACATATTTCGACTTTGTTTTTGGATACGACGATGGGACGAGAGAATGAGTGGGCCAGAGGTATGTCACGTGGCACCTTGGCTCTCGCACTGGCGATCATGACCTTTTCTCGCGACGTGTGATAATTGTCAAACGAGGTTGTAACCGCGTTCCGGACGACCGAATGCTGTATTATAATTTAGAGCTGAAGTACGTCCTCTCACTGAGATACCCTGGCACTGGCTGTGCCAACCCACCCTGCCTTTCCTTGTCCGAGTTGACCTTCTCCCGCTCTTCCGTTACAATCCCCCAATGATCACCAGGTGCTAGTTTTCACAAGATCTCTCGCGAATACATCGACCTTACAATGCGAGTTCGGCTTCGAGATCAGATGATGCGCTTCAATTTCATTTTGCACCGGAAAGAAAGTATGACCACAAGTTTTTTTTCATGACGTCGAGACAACGGTATCGCTCGGGGAAGACAATCGAACAAGTCCGCGGCCGGGTCTAATTCGCTTCATTAGAGCACGCGTGTTTCAAGCCTCACTGGCATCGTTCCCTCGCAGGCAATCACGGAATTTCATTAACAACTCCCGCGGCCATAAAATAAATGTGCAAGACAACGACCTGAGGGACGGATATGTCTCTGCTCAGACACGCGCGGCTAGGATATGACCTGTATGTGTCCCCGCATGCTGCATGACTTCTTTAACCGAGTCCTCTCTGAAAAGAAGTAATGATGGGGCAAAACATGGTAAAGTTACCCGACGCGGCGCGGCGCTCACGTTTGAACGCATGGAGGACAGAGGGTCGTTACATGGCAGGGGCAAGGGTAGAGGACTCGGAGTTTGGTTCGGTACGGATTGCTTATACTATTCCGTTCACCGCGGGATATAGCGTAAGACAAATGGAGGTTCATGGGCACAGTGAAAAGGGCTCGTGGTTGTTCACAGAGTTTCTAGCATCGCCCGGCTACGCGTGTTGAGTTTTATCGTTGAGCAATCTCGGATGCTTCTGTGGCGCGTGGTGATAAAAAATGACTGATACATAGAAGAAAGCGGCTCTACTAAATGGGTTCTCGCGAGTAAGAGTGGTGATATTCAGGATCAGCTATGTGTTCTTGGTATTGCAAGGGAGAAAATGCATGAAGTAATCAGAAGAAATGTCCGCATAGGTCGACACAAGCACGGGAGCAGCAACCACAAAGAAATTACCATGCGTCCGTCACCACGCCACCGTACTGTGCGGGAAGGTCCTTGGCGTCAATGAGAGGAAGGAGCTCCTTGCCGACTGTGCCTGGGCCGTGGCCGACGACTTTCATCTTGGCGAAAGTGGCAGGAGACATGAGGGGCTTGAAAAGCCAAAAGATCCATGTCATAATTGCGGGCACGTTTATGAAAAACTTCTGAGCCTGGAACAGGGAGTCAGGGTTTGTGGGCTAGAGAAAGATATATGTGACGCACGAGGAACTCGGGGTAGTGGCTTTGAAATATGCTCGAGATCTCTGACGCCGCTGCCTTTGAGTTTGCCGTGCGGCTGCTAAGCTTCGCTCCCTCGTAGTCTATGATACGAAAGTCATTCAGTCAAACGTTCAGATATTTTCTTTGAGGGGTAGTCTGTACCGTGGACTTGAATCATTTGATCAACCGTTTCAAAATCAATGTTTTTGATACCCTCCTCCATCAAGGCAATACGCCATCTATGTTCGAGGGTACTCAGAAGATGAAGATGACGAAAAGTGAACCGTCGCTGCGCACCGGATGAAGAGCTGGACGTCACTGAAGGCAGCAGTGATATCGTTGTTCCCACCATATATATTATACCTGCGTGTGTAATCAGCTGTGACAGTAAGTGAATGCGGGAGAAAAAGGGATGTTACATGACAGGCCGTCCTTGCTTGTCCCGCCCGTACAGATGACCAAAACCACTCAATACGTCAGGATATGTCCCTTTCATGGCTTCCTCGATCTTGAACTCCTCGCGCCAACGGAGAGTAGCAATCATCATCGTCTTTGCGTCATTGACATTCAAGTTTCTTGTTCATAAGCATGTTAGAATATATGAAAATTTTGATATACAAACAAGAAGAATGCACCTAGCGCGCAACCACTTCATCAGTACGACACTCGCGCGCGCGTCCTTCTTTCCGTTCGGGTCCAGGGTCACGCCCCATATGACGATAGGTGTAGTCCGTGCGTCTTCCTTTCCATCATACGCCGCTCCAAAAATATCCGGGAGGAGAGCCTTGACCATAGTTGTTGTTAGAGCATAAATCCAACCAATGATATGCGAGAGCACATACGCGGAACTCTTTAAGCGCAGCCCATTCTTTCTCCGTGAACTTTTGCGTGAGCGCATTCTGCGGCTCATTAGAGTCAGAGTCAACCGGTACTGTTGCCTCTGCAGGCTTCAGTGGAGGGTCTACGTTGGTGGGTGCATCTGCTGACATGGTGGTGAGAAGAAACCCCGAGTCGAACCACACGAGGTCACACAACTTCTTGTCTTATCTGATAAGCGGTAAGGAATCCATGTCACGTGACAGTGGTATACTGGGACCAACAACTCGCTCTTAACAGAGCTGGACACGATGAGCTCAAGGAAGAGGTGCGCGTACAGAAACAACTCAATATTTCACTTTATTGACCTTGCAAATAAATAGCAAACTCGACCTTTTGGTAAAGGTTCGCTATCAGAACCCACTACCTGCACCACCATGTCCACCTAAACTCCTGGACATCCCGACCAACCCAAAACGCTACACACGACCCGAGTTTCTCGATGCGGCCACTAATGAGGCGCTGCTCCCTATGGTGGTAGACGCCGAGTGCGGCATGCCTCTCGATCTTGGCAAGTGGGAAGCGCTGTGGGAAGACGGCGCAGATGACGGCGGTACGCTATTTTTTGTCTCCCCTGTCGTTCCTTTTCCCCAAACCGGCCTCTATCTTGTCCAGCGTTGAATCCAGACCCACGAAACCTACCACTCCTCGACCCGAAAGACCAAGCACTCCTACTTGATCCGACAGGCAGCACACCCGACTTTGGACGACACTACGGTCACGGTCATACAGGAGCGGGAGGAACGCCCCCCGTCACACCCCACGTCTCATGGCTGCGCAAGACCGAATACATATCGCGGGACAGTTCAGCGCCCGCACCGCGTCCCGCGGCTGCCGACATGTTCGTCCTTCCGTTCTCCTTCTTCCGCGTACATAACTAACTTTCTTCCTGCTCTTTTTTTTTATTGTTGGGAAATCTCTCACAGAACAAACTTGCAGAATGATGCAGTGGACATATCGCGCGATGCACAGCTCACGTCCATCGAGAGCTCGTTCGCTGCTGCGCGCAGTGCAGAACAGCTCGGTGCTCTGCGACACCCGACCAAACCGCGTCTACGCGCCGTCGCGACGTACGAAGTGCTTCCGGATGCGGACGTGTGGGCGAACGCGTACGACCTGTTCCGATTCAGCGAGAGGCCGGGCGAGCGTGGACCCGAGGTACGCTTTCCCACTTTATTTCACTTTGCTGTATGACTGATGCCTAGAATGTAGTTGGACGATCCCCGGCTGGACTGTGCCATAATGCGACCAATGGAGTCGGACGGCGACCACTTCCTGACCTATTATCTTACGAAGGATGACGAAGCCGCCGAACAATTCAAAGAGTCGCGTGCCGACCCACGCGGGATCAACGCTCTGCAAGAGGAGGAAGAAGTCCGTATACCTCTCCTTCCCCTCTCTCCTTACATCTCTCTGATCTTCAATGTGTGCGTTACAAACAGGCGACAGAATTTCACTTTGTTCGCGACTATGAGGTGGTCAAGGTCGAACAAGAAGTACCAAACGAATTCCTCCTCGTTTTCGACGACGGCGACCCTTCTTCGATCCCTCTCTCGTCCTCACCCTCGCCTTCTACTCACTCACGCTCACCAGGCGCCGCTTCAGCTTCTCAAGGCGAGACCAGGCACCCAGGAGCATACTACAAACTAATCGAGCGCAAAATGCTACTCAAGAAAAAGCGGACCGAGGTGCGTTGTTGAAAAATTACTGAGGTGGGAAAAAAATTTGCTCATGGTCCGGTAAACGCGGTTTTGTCCTTTTTAGCCGATCGAGCGCTTCCGCGACAAATGGGCGCTTGTACGCGTCGCGCACGTCCCACCGAGCCAAGAAGAGGCTGAGGAACGTGCAGAGGCAATCGCAGAGGTTCGCGATCCGATGTATTTGCTGCACTCTGCCGACGCGGAAGGTGAGGATGACGTTGATGGTGATGGTGATGGTGATGGCGAGGCGGATGCGGATGGTGAAGGCGAGGTCGTTATAGCGGCGCTGCCGTGACCACTATCTACTATATGTTTTATTATGTGCTGCTTGTTCTGTTATCGTCGCGCTCATATTTCGGAGATTTCGCTCGCTTTTCTTACATGACGTACATGATCTGGCACGTCGACGAGTGCGTGTAGACAAGAAAGTGTACAGAATGACACTGCAGACACACTAGGTTCCGCATTGGCCTGAAAACAAAACAAAAAAAATATAATAATTGACGTCATGAAAGTGGTGTGCGATCGATCATCGAATTGCGGAAGGAGGATTTATCGGCCATAGAATCTACGCATGCAGTTCAGAGGGGTACAGGCCAGACGGAACGGGGTACCACGCACCGTTGTTGGATTTGTACTCCATAATCGTCGACGGCGGGAGATGTAGCACCAAACGTATTCTATCCCTATTGCGCGTACATCAACACACACAAGAACAGTTTACCTAGGTAGACTGACCTGATTCGCTCACGCAGCTTCGGCTCATCGAGACGATTCCACACGCTCAAAATGTCCTCGTTCTGACGCACACTAATCGTGCACCCACAAATCTCGGGCCACTCGTCCTCGTGAGGCGACGCAACGCTAGCAAATTGGTCGCCGATGAGGGCAAGGACGAGGTCCTCCCAAACGCGATCAGCGACGCCCTTGCGGAGGCGGAGAATCCATTTACCGCCGGGGAGGTTGAGCGGGTCCTCCCAGACGGGACGACGGATCCCTTGGTGGAAGAGGAGATAGTCCGTCGTGGGCAAGAGGGCCGATGGTGGATGGAGGTGGGTCCAAAGGGACCAGAAAGACTCTACTGA
>QLPA01000766.1:0-73654 GCA_003313945.1 Lactifluus pinguis
GCCTCGAATGGGAGCACGGCGACGGATACTTGGTGTGGTACACCGTCGCTCGGCACGCCGGAAGTGCCATCTACATGATATGTCAGCGCGAGTGGGCTTTCGTGCACGACTGACGTTGCCTCCCCAATCGGCATAAGTTCTGCTGTGGCTGAACTGGCATCATATCCGTCGTCGACAGCTTCCCATTCTTCGGCCGCGGCGGGAATATCACCAGCCAGTTTTTTACTTCTCATCCGCTGACGTGGAGGCGGAGGTGGCGGCGGAGCGGCCGCACGCCGACGAGAAATTTCGGGCTGCGCGGCGTACTGATGCTGACCAAATTGAAGGGGTGGAACGTGCTGTGAGGCCGAAATGTCCGCGCCTTCACCGAATAAAGACTTGGGAGGTCGGATTTTCGTGGGACCGAGAACAGGAATTGTCTGGTTCGATAGATCCATATTTGCCGTGCTGAGCGTGAGCTCCACATCTGTCCAGTCTTCCCCCGTGCTTTGCGTCACGCGCGAACGGTAATGTAGAGATACTGATGACGCGGGGATGCCGGCTTCGGTAGTGGCATGCAGCTCGTACGACGGGGTCCATGTCGCATTTCGGACGACTGCAATGGGGCACAGCTGTCAGAGGGCTTTCAATGTTCAAGTACAAATGGCGGCATTGACATACGGTAGGTCAATCTGAGTTTAATATCGGTGGCCTGCTTGGCTGTGATCACCACTGTTACCTCTCCATTTGCCGTTCCTTGCTTCTTCACTTGAGTAGATGACAGTGCATCAATCTCCCGAGTAAGCTCGAGCATCTCCTCTTCCAAATCGGCACGTGTAGATCCCATATCGCGAGAACTGGACAGAAGATGTTCAAAGAAATCTCCCGCCTGTGAAGGAGGCACATGTTCTGCAGTCAAAGACTTGGAATAAGTCGTCATTGTGTCAAGCATTTCATCGAGGGCATCCAACTCTGTGGACAGCTTGTCCTTCTTTGTCTTGAGTTTGCGAATGGCCTCAGCTGTGCTCTCTGGATCGACCTCCTCGATGTGGCGGCCAATTGAGCAGACGACATCGAATAACTGAGCATCGCCAAGACCAGTGACACGGCAAGATTCGGTGTCGATAGAACCGGGAAGATGGCAAATTCGGATTTTGCTCTGGCCCTCCTATAAGTAATTTGTCAGATGCTGTAGTGTGTTCGAAGCCTATACAATACACTGACCTGTAGTGAGACATTGAAAACACGGACGATTTCTGCTTTGTTTGACTTGAAGACGGTCACCGACTTGATTGGGTATTCATTGGCGTCGAGCTTGATGATGGTCGTCATGGCTCAAGGAACACTATAAGTCCCTGAAAGCCTCTAGGCTTTTAAGATGACAACGATATTTGTATTTGAGTCAGGTACTTTTCAGCTTCGGTGCCGCAACTAGGTCAGGGACCAGATTTGTTACCCGTCTCACTGTTCCGCAGCGCTGTTGGGAAAAACACTGACCGATCGGGAAAGATAGTGATGATAGAGTTTTTTGGCCTCTGTGGCAGATATAACGACCAGGTTTGTGAAGTGAAGCGGATGTTGAATGGCTTGAACTGGATCACCCATCATGGTGAGTCGTGGCCGCACGTCTCGGGGCTGATTGTGATGGTCCCTGCAGGACAAAATGGCAGCATTGACAAACCTCATAATTTCTGCAATACATGACGATTCTCCTCCCTGTGACCTCAAATACGTGCTCATGTCAGTTCAGAATGATGGCGTTCAGGACAACCTCGTAGGGATCGGTATCACCGAGCCCTCGATACACCAATAATAATTTCTGTAGGACGCTCTCACGCTCCTTCCCCATCTACTTCCCTGCCCTCGAGATGGCACAGACGAACTATTGGCATTGACTGCACGTCAGTCTGCAGCGAAGGAGGTGGTGATGGCTGCGCAGGAAGTCGTTGAAAATCTGAGAATTGACTCGGCAGAATATGGAAGTGGCGAATCGGAGAGTGTGTCGCTAATCGTGCAGTTGACTCGCTTGGTGTCATTGTTCGCTGAAGGTGAGTATACGCGCTTCTAATTGCCGTGTCACAGACGGTCAACTCGAATCTCTCATCGTAGCATTTCCTCGACTCGCGGTTCGTAAATCGCCATCACAAACGCTCGCGCCATTGGTAGAACTCAAGCAGCTCGTATCCCTCATAACGGAACACGCAACGGTGGTAGAGGGCCGATCGCTTGTTCGTCATACTGCTCTACTTGTTCAGAAACTGGGTTTGTGGCTCCAGGGAAAAGCTGATGATAATGAACTCACTGCCAGCTACGTTAGTGGGTCCCCGTCTTATGGCCTATTGGGACTGACCATCTTCATTCATTACAGGCCATCCTAACATCTCTTCTGGATGCCACGTTAGAAGCGTGCGCTAATCTCATCCAGAGTTCCGTTGCGCAACGAGTCTTCGAGACATGCTTTCCGCGGCTTAGATTTCGCTCCGTCGTTCGTGAAGGTTGGAAAGACGGACAAGATGTCGTACTTCTTTCTTTGGTGAGCACGAATGGACGATTGAGTAATATGAACTTAAACTTATGGCCCAACGAATAATAGGACGCATCTAGTAGCCTGGGCCGTGGATACGATCTTCTCCATCGTAACCCTACCTTGGCTTCATTGGTGTTGATCGCTCATGCATCACCACCGAATCATCCCACCCTCCCGCTTTTGGTTTCCATTTTCCCGGTTATCCTGGCTTCTCTGAATTCGAATGTAGCACTAGATGCCACCCTTGCCATCCTCATGAAAGTGTTATGTGCTTCGCCGCCCCCCCAAACAGAACTATCGCCTGATATCATCATCCCTCTTACGGCTATCCTTCCTTCATTGTGCAGCGCGCATCCAGATTCTTCCATGCGACACATCACCTTCCGCATCCTAAGCCGTGTTTTACAATTGACTCCATCCGCGCTGCGGCTGCAAATCCTGCAAGATCTGGTATCACCCTCCGAAGATTCGTCCCCTCATATGGGCACTGCGGCTATTGGGCTCGTGAAAGAAGCTGTTTTGGAAGCGCTTTCGTCCCAGAAAGTGGAGAATGTATTCTCGACACCTCTCCTCCTACAGACTATCGGACCTTATGTATTCCGCCTTGACCCTCCCGATATTCTGGCTTCCATTACAGGGATTGACGCATTGAAGAATAGTCCAGTTCCTGGCCGGTTGGTAGAGTGCCTCGGTTTATATTATATCCTCTTGTCACGGGATGTCGGTAACAGGGTACGAGTCTCTCATATCACGTCTTTGTTTAGCTTAAAGGGGATGTGCGCTGTTAGACCGGTATCAGGGATCCTGGAACGATGCGAAGCGTGGAATCATCGTTACTCAGCCCGATACGGTTCGCACTCGGTAGATGGGTGGAGGACTCCGGTGGGTCAGCTCCTAACACATTACAAACTGACTATGACGATCCTTTCAACAGAGGTTTTACCTTTGGTAGCCCTTCAGATCGGCATAGAAAGGATTGATGACGCCCTGAAAGCTATCAGGTGACTGTTCACAAGAATTTAGACCAAAGAAGTCAGGTCTTGCTTTGAATCACATCATTGCATGACAGTCTTGTTGAGCATTAGGACGGCATACCCGCTTCGTGTGGTTAGCGATGATATTCATGGTCTTACGTTTGTGTCCATATCCGTACCCAGTACAAATCCCTGGGACGCCGGCATTTGTAGAGTTTACAACTTGACTCGGACAACCTAGAAGTGAAGCGACCAATATCATGATGACTCGATGGTATAATTGGCTCTGTTCATATGCCTCGAGACAATTTAAACGTCGTTTCGCGGCGTTTAGACATTGTATTGTACCCGAGTTCGGTTGTAGAAACACAGGTGCACCAAAAAGGAGGGCAAGGACACCGAGTGGTGGGGATGGTTAGTCGGTAAATTGAGTTCCGAAGTTCCGCAGCCCACAGGCTCCCAAACATGGAAACCAGATAGGGCCAACAGAACTCACATTGCGCCCACGTCCTTTATTACCATGCTGTGTTACCAATAAGTACGCTTCTTCTGCTACTGAACCCAACACGGGACTCGTTTTCGCCAGTTCTTGTATTAGTTCTCGTCTATATACAAACCTCATGTCGAAAGCTCGAGGTGATAACTGACCACGGCAGATCAGACAACATTATGGATACCTCTATCGCTAGCAGCACTTCCCTCGATTCAATGAATTTAATCGGGACAATACTATCTGGGATAGCATACGGTGCGTCGTCACCGACGATAAACAGTAAATTAGACGATTGACGTCCTTTTTAAAGGCGCTGTCTTCGTCATCTGTACGCACGTCCTATCTGTGGGTTGGTCAGGCTGTTTCCCAAGACTCGAATGGCGAACTTGCGTGGCATCTTGGCTCTTGCTATTGGCCACGACCTGCATCACTCTTCAAATAAGGTGGACATTGCTCGCATTTGTTGGCCAACACTCGAACATCAGCCCAAGTCTCTTCATCGAAGACCATTTGAATCATTGGAATTATATCGTGTTGAACGTCCTGTGAGTGTCCAGACACCCACTATTCCTTCTTCGATCGTCTTGACAGGTTTCTGAGCTCTCAGATATGTAATAATTAATTGGTCGGTGGATGGCTTGGTGGTAGGGGAAACGTTCTGTGATTTTGGAATGGCCAACTAACTTGTGTCAGATGCACAGGTTTTATCTGGTTTTCGCCCAGTCACGACGATGGATTGTGTTACCTGCACTCCTTTACACCTCCTCCCTAGGTTCGTTTGTTACTTCCCTGGTGCTCTCTAAAGTTGCTCATGATATTACAGTGGCGGGTTCGTTAGCACTTAACCAGCTCTCCACTCCCGGAATCACGCAGAAGGCTCAAGAACTCGCGAATTGGCTGGTCGTCTATCGCACCATCTCGCTTTCTCTCGGCGTCATTCTCACATCGCTCATTACGGCCCGCCTCATATTCGTTCATCGAAAGCCAGGATCTTCATATCGGAGCCCTAGATCACCTTTTCTCGGCATCGCTGCGATGCTCGTGGAATCCGCGGCACTTGAGACGGTGTCCACCTTAATTTATATTATTACCGTGGGGATAGCCAGTCCTCTACAGAATGTCTTCTTGCCTGTCCTCGGACAGGTTCAGGTGAGTATGCCCATCATCAGACTGCCTCGCTTCTGGTATCGTTAATACGGATTACACATAGGTGATTGCGCCAATGCTAATCCTTTATCGCGTAGCACATGGCCGGGACGCGATGACCCAGACTAGATCAGAACTACTTCCTCAATATATGGCACAGCCAAAAATGAGCCTCCGGATTAACACTGACATGTTGACTACCGTGAGCGGTCAGATATCCGCATCATCGCCGGCGAAGTCAAGCCGAGGGCTCTTTGATGGCTTCCGTAGTTCTTTCTCGCCTCCATACGGAGACTTCAACGAGTTTAAAACAGGGATTATCCCCCCGTCGCCGTCTGTAGACCTCAGTTGCAAGATGGAAGGGCCGACAATAAGCGCTAAACGGACAACATGGTCTTGATGGGTCTACAATTACCGCATTTATTACGTAATATAAATGATTATTGGCACTCTTTTGGCGGCGACGAATGAAAAGTGTGGGTAATTAGAACTCCGAAGGGGGAAATACCGTCGGGGATGTTGTGAGATCGTCCCCGCTGAGTTATACGACAGTACAAGACCCCGCCCCAGCCCCGTGTCTGGATGAGCTACTACCCAGAGCACGTCTACTTTCAGTCCGAAACGATCGTGACCCCGACCGCTACATCTCTTCGCAGATGTTCCGTCAAAGGATGTGGCAAAGACCTTCCTCAAGATTATTCTCTCAAGATGTGCGAGGATTGTCGCGGTCGTCATCGCAAATATGCTACCACCAAACGCGCCAAGCGCAAGCAAGAGAAAGCTGCCGTCGGCGCTCAGCGCATCGGCCCAGACGATGGCCGGGTCGTAACTTGGATGCCTCCAGATCACCATGTTACCGTAGGCCCCATCCCCGAAGACTCAGATCCTGTCCCCGTAAGGATCACTCCACATCATTTACGCTAGCAGTTACTAACAAGCGTGGCGTATATATAGAATATGCACGCTAGCCAGATCGACCCGCTTCTCTTCAATCCAACGTCATCGGAGCTTGCGGGGGCGTTGATCCTGCCTCCCCTCGAGTCGTCAAGCAACTCGCAGGACGCATATATTCAATCATCATCCCAGGCAGATGTGACAGTAACGACATCTTCCACGAGCCGATCTACAGGACAGTCTCGCTATTGCTCAGTCAAGGGCTGTCGCACCGTCATCGGCGGAGACTATCTCTTCAAAATGTGTGTCCCCTGCCGTAACCGCTACCGCAGTTATGGAATGACGAAGCGTTCCAAATGCAAGCGGGGCCGTGAGATTGCTGCGCAGGAGCTGGCACGCGTGCGCGCCGAAGAGGATTCACGAAGAGCGCAGCAAGGCTTGCCGGTCAGTGACTTTATATGATAAGACAGCCGCTGCCGCCTGATCCTTCCCCCTCCCCTCAGCTGATTGCCGAGCTTCAACCTGCTGATCGCCGCGCCTGGGAGAGAAAGGTTTTGGAGACCATCCCCCGCCCGCCGGTGGTTCAATATGCGCCGATATCCATGCTTCCCGTTCGTATGTGTACGGTCTCACACTGCCATGCTGTGCTCCCGGGGCACTATCCGTATCGTCGCTGTGAGCGACATCGCTTGCAGAATAGGCATCACAGTAAGCTCAAACGAGTACGAGACAAAGAAGTAAAGTCTGCGCCCCTGCGAAGTGAGAGTACAGAGGACGCAGAAATGGCTGAGAGTGGAAGCAGGAAAGGCAAGGCAAGAGCCATTGAGCCGCTGTACACGAGTGATCCCCTGGACTTGGACGCTCATGAGTTGGAAACCGAGCAGGCAGGAGTGTTGGAGGTTTGTCTTCTTCTCTTCATTCTGTTCCTACCCACAATGGTGGTTGTTAGCACGACGAAATACCTGACGAAAGCACCATCCCTCCTCCCGCTCGTGGCGCACGTCGATCAAATACGGTCTGTTCCGTCAAGTGGTGTCACAACGTACTTTACCATCGCTCGCCATGGAAGATGTGTGAAACCCATAGAGAGAAAGATCGCATGAACAGGAGGCGCAAATCTGATCGTGAGAAAGGTATTTCAGGCGATGCGGATGAAGGAGTGGCCAGTCAAGGAGGCGATCATACAGCTTCGACTGCAGGTGTAGAGGCAAATGCTGAGCCAGCTTGCCCAGTCGTGGGGGATCCTGGATCCATTTCTGATTCGCCGATTATTTTCATGGAACCACTCTTACCTCCAGCCGAGACTCTTACAACTACGGCGTTGCAGCAGACCACAATGCCTGACTATTCCGGCATAGCTCCGCGGGACAGCCCACTTCTTCCCTATGGGTCAGGTCTTCCCGAGGCAGAGGTTCTTTCAGAAATCCCCCCTGATTCCGCCGTCTCGTGCGAGGTGGATAACGAGAGCTCTACCCAGCAGTCTATCGCCGAAGAATCCTCGGTGGAAGGGTCTTGCATCGACGACCAAGGTACATCAAAGCAGAGCCAACAAGAGATTCAGTCCATGGCCTGGACAAGTGCAGTTAGCCCCGTGTCCACTGGTGACTCCGATTCTCTACCATCAAGTTCTACTCCAATCTCCAGTGCACATTCCAATGTCAATGCAGTATCGGCGAATACACCACCTAGCCCTACCACAACGATTATCTCTACGACATCTGTCTCAGCACCACTCACCGGAGCGACCGGAGCGAGTACAAACACATCGCAAATACAACCGCAGTTCCAAGTCCCTTTTTACATGCCGCTTCCATTCTCCATTCCGTACACGCCTGGGCAACCACCTTTCCTCGTTCCGGGTCCCTATCCGCCAATGCCATACCCTCCGAGGCCGTATACTTGTGGTACACAAACCCCTGGCCTTTTTCAGCCATATCAATACGCAGCGCCTCCGCCTAGTCAACTTGCGCCGTATGGGCTCCGACCGTATCCGTATCCACCATGGGGACCGTATGCGAGCGGAACCGTCGAGGCGAATTGGTTCGACGTGAGTGCACAAGCACAGATACAGGTGCAGGCCCAGGGGAAGTCGCAGCGCAAACGCGGGCGTTCCGGGGAAGATCAGGCCGCGGCGAGCGAAGACGGTTTGCGTATTGTCATGGTACAGCCGAAGGGTTCCGATGATAGTGGCGTTACCCCTTCTGCAGCTGGTTCCGTTACGTCAACGTCGACGAATGACCCCGCAGGAACAGTCTCCGAGCCGAGCACGAGCCCACCATCCCCGAGGTCGGCCAACAGTCCCCGCCCTGAGGTTCCAGGGTCGGCTAGTCCCGCGGGTTCTTCAGAAAAGGCCGCCGTCATGGTCAGTTCCTTTTTGTGACTGTTACTTTTCTTTTACAGTTGGGACTTAAGGCCAGTGCACCCCTCTTCCAGCGGCCGTGTTCAAGTGAAGCGTGTCACAGACGTCTGCCTGCCGTGATTCCGGGTTCACTTTGTGAACGTTGCAGGTCACGCCTCAAGAGGCGGCAGGAGAAGACGAAGTTGCGATTGAAGCTTGAGCCCAGGAGAACCCGATTACTTTCTCGGCGGTTGGAAATCTAAGGTGTTTTCCTCCTGGAGATTCCGGAGCAAAAGTGACTTCCCGATAGGATCTAAAACACTGTTTGGGTTTTTTTCTCTTTGATGGTTGCTTTCTTTGAGGCGTTTTTGCCTCCAAACAATGGTTGCTTTCACGTACAAGTACTAAAGTCGGAACGTCAGGAATTAACTCTTGTAAACGCAAGTTTAAACGCCGCAGCGTTGTTATGAATGGCATTTACTGTTGATTTGTCTCTTCACGTCCGTTTTACTTGGCCAAAAGATATTGAGTCTTTCATCGCTTTTTGCTCTCCTTTCTGACTTGTCCACTTCCCTTCTACTCGACGCCAGTCATGCTATGAATGAACAAGAGAGCCCCAACAGTTCCATGCACATTTTCCCTATTCTGTATGTAAACCACACGCTTCCCCTTTTAATCAGGAGCACCAAATGTCCCAGCGTTCTCTTTTCCTCTCTCTCAGCCCCGTGTGATCCCTAAAGTTTAAATCCTAGTGTCCTCTCTGACGGTGTCTAGCGTTTCTGGGTCCTAAGCGTTCGAGTCCCAGCTAACTCTCCCACCCGCAAATCGTCTCCTTCATCCACAGAAAGTGCAAGTCTGGTTTTCTGGGGAGACGCTAAACCTTATGGTCATCTGTACGATACCTCGAGAAGTCATCCCGAAAATGTACATGTGATGTGAAGCTTCTCCGTGTTTCGGGTCCATATTTAAGGTGCGCTACTTGTACTAATTTCCTGGCGTCTCTCATCTCGTTCACTTCGCTACGCCCCCAGAACCGAGTATCAGCATGCGCGACTGGTCTTTCCTCACAAGTTTTGTCTGCATATTCATAGTGTCCAGGGTCGTCAATTTTGTCATCAACAGAGAAGGTAGACCATTTCCAAAGGGGTTATCCGTTATAGTGGTATCCGTACGTCGCATCCGCTGAACGAAGAAAAACGGCATACTTATAGTTTTCAAGAGTACAATCCGCGTTACATCCCCGACCCATACAAATACGACCCAAGGGGCCGTTGCTGAATCCGAGGAGATAACCGTATTCAGCGTCAGTATGTCTTAACACGAGCTCCTTGGCCTCTGTGATCGATGTGTCCAAGTCCTCGCACATGCATTGGGCGCAAGTTCGCGGTAGTGGAAGCTGTCTGCTTTCTCACGTTTCTCATAAGCATGAGGACTGGATCATTAAACCGATCGTGAACCCTGGCGAGACTGGCGAACAATGGCGAGATTGCGTGATGTAAGTAGAGATGAAGATGTCACTTTCCGTCAAAGCGCTCCAGATGCGGCTGAGGCGGCGGATTCGACCTGCCTCTGTATGAACGCGATTGTTGCTGGTGATGTCCACATTATCCTTCAATTTCCCTAAGTTTGTATATTTTGCGGTACATTTTTTTTAAGATTTCCGATAACGTGGGTTGACATGGCCTACACAGAGGTTTGAAGGACGGTGGTGGGTTTGGCGTATGCAGACCTTTAAGCGCACGCCGACTGACATAAAATAGGGCTCGGGACACGTCCGAGTATCGGTAACCTGATGGCTCAACTGGTTCCTTTTCCTTATCCCCTCCATGACCGCCTCTTGATTACAGACGCTTTTACTCCGATAACACTGATATTTGTGTGATCCGGGCTTGATATTGCTCTAACAATAACCCCAGGTGGTCACCTCGGCGGCTCGGCCCGGGCCCGGGGTGGTGCTATTTTGTGTTTGCCCCGCCACGACACCAGCGGGAGCCGCAACGCCATGTCTGCGCCTCATCTAATTTTCTCTGCGGCTTTGTTTATTCTCGGGGAAAGTGCCTGACTTTGTAGAGCAGCCTGAGAGATGTGGTGGCCAGAAACCGCATCATCCGAGGCAGAACCAGTTTTTGCTAATTACGACTAGTTGAAGGAGATCCGGTAGCAAAAAACACAAGAGGCGACTGGGATCGACGTGATTTATGACTTCGATATCGTCGATATCAAATAGTGCGTGTGGGCAATTCTAATCTGTGGTCCATTATGATAGTGACTTGTGAGATCGAGCTAGCCTGACTCGGAGGAGTTGCTGATCGTGGCTCACCTGAGTCACCACCTAAGAAAAGCTCCCTGCTCAAAGATGCAGGTGAAGGCCGGTGTTTACCAGAAGCACAGCACATGGAAGGGCTCCCCTACACAGGCCGACTCCTTCCGAGTGAGCGAGTGAGTATCACGGACACGTACCCCTGAGCTTTTTTTTCTTAATCCACAGGTCAATGGTTCTTGGTCAGTTACGCGAATGAAGCAATTGAAATGTTTTATTTCAAGTTATCATTAGTCCAAGTCAATATCGGAACGATCTGAAAAATGGATGGTGGATGTGTGCCCTCTCCTCAGCTCAGGTTCGCGCCCTTGGGCCTAATCTGATCTGATAAAAAGCAGAGCTAAAAGCAGGTAGGATTGTTTCTGATTCGAGTGCGGACGCGCCGTGGTATCATCTGGACAACGCCGAATCGCTAATGTATCTCAGTAGAGGCGCACACAGAGGCGCGTGGATAATCGAGGTGACCAATTACCACATCAGTCGGGGCCTATGAGGTCGGGATCGCGTGATCTCGTGAGGGCATCTATTAGATCTTATCTCAGTGAAATTCCTGTTTCTATAGCCCTCAAGGTAAAGTCTTCAAGGTGTCGTGCGAAGGAATTTTTGGAAGAGAAAGGGA
Source organism: Lactifluus pinguis (assembly GCA_003313945.1). Taxonomy (NCBI): domain Eukaryota; kingdom Fungi; phylum Basidiomycota; class Agaricomycetes; order Russulales; family Russulaceae; genus Lactifluus; species Lactifluus pinguis. Next base: position 11,291 of record QLPA01000766.1, read on the forward strand.
GCTGGCGATTGCATTGTTCAGTACTGACACGAAGGTAATTCATTCAACGAACCTAACAGATTTGAGAACTATCTATGGGAGAGGCATAACTTGAAGATGGACCGGAAATAAGATGGTTTATGTGGAAAGGGCATGATTCCCAGAAAAAGGTAACCGGAAAAAGGGGGTTGAGACTAAGATGCAGACCCGAAGCAAGGGCAGTGGAAGGTGAGGCAAAAATAGGGCGCACACCCTCCAACTAGAACGACAGAAACGAAAGGTAAATATGTCATGAACGGAAGCAGAACCATGACAGGGTCACAAGGTACAGCACGCAGTCCGACGCAGATAATGCAGGTATTGGAGCATTTAAAGAAAGTAAACGTGGCGTGATGCAGTGCAACAAAGCACAGAGCCCGAAGTGTAAAGTGGCCGGTGACATAGCAAGGCACAAGACTGGACAGTGCGGGGACCAGGCGAGCAACGTGGTGGCTTGACAAAGAGGAGGATGGCCGCAACAGCACGGCGCAGATTATGAGAGAGTAAGGGTTAAAGGCTGAGAGGCAAGGTAGGCGGCATATTTGCAAGTGAAGGGAGGCGACAGACGAATAGTCTGGGCAGTGATCACGCTGACCCTACATCGATTTCATCCGACTAGCAGGTAATTTGAAGCCTTCTCCGCTTATCTCAAGGAAAAATGAAGGTTGCAAGTTTGGGCCTCCTGGGCCCGCCTGAGTAATTTTGACGTGCACATGCAAGAATGGAAAGACCGAGGAGTGCCATGACAATCTCAGTAGAAATTTTGTGGGTAGCATGGTAGGGACAAGAGGGAAACACCAAAAAAAGAGGCGTGACTGAAAATTTTGTGTGCTGACACTCACCGTGAATCGTTGCGGAGTACGGGCACGCCTCAGCACTTACCCGGGCCACCATACGGCGACAGTTCGCTAACAGCACCGCACAGATGCCGACCTTCTACATCTAGAACGGTTTGAACTTCAGCAATCACACCAGAATAGTATCACTAATGCCGCAGTGCTCTGCATAAACGAGTTGATAAGACATGTCAGTGCTGCGCATCATGTCGATAAGCAGGAAGGGGTTGGGGACGTGTGCTCCGGGTGTTCTTCGGATCTAGGTTATCCTTTAAGTTCGGTCGAGTAGTGTATCGCCCACAAGGTGTCCTGACTCTAAATGAGTTCACGTATGTGAATTCATGTCCCGCAACAGCTGGATATGGTAAGCCACAATCTCCTCCGAGTCGTCGAATACAACAGGATTAGCAAAAGCGTGATAAGTACGATCGATGGTAAGGAAGTGAAGTGTCATTGGGCAGCAAAGGCGCTCTCAGAATTGACGTTCAAGATGTATCCAGGGTCTATTAGTGCCAGTGGCTAAGTGGCCTTCTACTGGCAGCGAATAGATGACAAGACGATTTTAGGCATTCAATTAGTGAGCATCTCTCCGTCGTCCGATTCAAACCATGTGCATAACCAGAATGACTGAACTTGAATGTTACAGAGTACGCCACGTAATACGGAAACAGAATAGTACCCTAGACAGAGTGAGACACGAATAGATTCTGATGGACATGCATGATGATGAGGGTGTGGATAAGGAACCACGCGGTTGAGAACTTCCGGTAAGGTTTCGGTTAATTATTTTCCTCGCTTGCACAGTTTTCCCGTTCTGGATCACAGCCAAGAAGTTTCTCGAGACATAGAATTCCCGAGTGCTAGCCAACCAAATGGTGATGATTGACTCTTTTATTCTGACGGCTTCCATTTTATCCTAAATATGCTGCAAACCTTCCCACCTCCTCTCTCTTTTCACCCCCCGGCGGACCATCTGTCCGAGTCCCTACTTTACCCTACTCGAACGTGGTCGGCCCAGCCTGAGGCGCTGCAATGGACTCAGAGCGTACACCCATCTCAGCAAAGGACTCGGATGACAAGAACTGGTCAGAAATATCTGAAGTTCAGAATCGCCCCGCCATGAAACAGCTCTTGTTGAAAAAACTTTTGACCTGGGGGGTAGAGCTGCGAGGTGCGTCACGTAGCATCTTGGACTCTGAACCCGACCTTAAGACAGAGCATACGCATGGCCCACCACTTGACCAGGCATTCACCCCGTCGCAGTCCAAGACAGGACGGAAACACATTTCAATAAAATATTCTTCATATGGCTGTCCGCGAATACTAACATTCTCTCGTGCGTGTGACTTCTTCGGCCTTGCTCTTCTGCGCGCTCTTCACGAATGGTGAGCCGACGCTGACATCGTTTCTACGTTAGATTTTCCACGGGAACCCTAGGCCCGGTAGCATTTGGACTTGGCCTTCGCGATTCATGTCTGACCATCCTCTTCTTCAACTTGCTATGCGCCATCCCTCCTGCATACTTGTGAGTGCTACCCAAGGAGTCAGTTTTTTTGTGGTGAATAACCAACTGAGTTGAGAAAGCTCAACGTGGGGTTCGAAACTTGGTTTGCGCCAACTATGCTTGACACGGTATACGTTCGGGTAAGTTCTCTGTTACGTTACCGTAGCGGCCGGCTATGATGGTTGATCTATGTCTCTACTAGATACTACGGTGTCACTATCCCGAGCCTCTTGGCTGTTGTGACTGGCCTCGGCTTCTGCGTTCTGAATTGCATACTGGGCGGCCAGGCGCTGGCAACTGTCGCTAACATCAGTTGGACGTGAGTAATCTAAGCGACATGCAGCGTCCAAGTCCATGAATCTCATAGTTTTGTCAGTATTGGGATTGTGATCATTTCGCTGATCTCCCTCTTCGTTAGTAAACCCAGTCGCACAGGTTCTCAGCCACCCTATTTTCCTGACCATCTCCCATGACAGGTATCCTTCTGTGGGCTCAAGGTTCTCAGTTTGTATGTATATCATCTCATTCAGAAGAACGACCTCAGCCTTTCCTGACTTCTTGAAGTTACGAACGATGTGCTTGGATCCCAGTTCTCATCGTCTTCGTCATTGCCACTGCTGCCGGCGGCAAACACTTGGTTGACGCTGCGACACCGCCTGCCACTGCGCCACAGGTTCTCAATTTTGGGGCGATAATCGCCGGTTTCACGCTTACATGGGCAATATTCAGTGCGGACTATACCACATACTTCCACCCTCGAGTCTCAAGGTGAGTTGCATGTCGTGTTGGCCCACAACATTTTCAATCTGATCTTTAACTGAATAAGCTGGAAAATCTTCTGCTATTCATACCTCGGTCTCAATCTTCCTATAGTAAGGGGTGCTTTGGCTGCCCTTGTCTCCACACTGACCCTTTTAGATTACTCTCCAATGCTTAGGAGCCGCAGCGGCAATAGCTACCTTCACAGACCCTGACTGGGAAACTGGTTTTACTGATGGCAACGTCGGTGGGCTTGTTGATGCAATGCTTTCCCCTATCGGTAAATTTAGAAAGTTCTTGATGGTGTTGGTCAGCCTGAGCGTGACTGCCAACAATGCCCCGACTTTATACTCGATGTCCATGTGTATGCAGACGCTTTTTCCGCCTCTAGTGGTCGTTCCCCGGTATGTAATTTCCTTGTTCGCGACGGCAGTGTAAGTGCGATCAATTCGTTCTCTTTATCCAACTAAATGATGATACAAAGGGTATTGACACTTTCCATCGTGGGGCAACACAAATTTTACGCAACACTTTCCGATTTCTTAGGAATCCTCGGATACTGGGCAGGTACTCTGCGCACTTTATGGTTCTGACTAGTCATTGATCACGCTGACCACTGGGACATTTGCAGGGGCATGGTTCTCTGCAGTTACCGTTGAGCACTTGTACTTCCGCAAAGGCGATTTCTCGCTCTACGACCTCCGATACTGGAACGTACCGTCTGAGCTCCCACTAGGCGCAGCTGCTTTGAGCGCGTCTGCTTTGAGCTTCGCGCTCGTCATCCCCTCAATGAGTCAAGTGTGGTATACAGGTCCGATCGCAAGCAAGACCGGGGACATCGGGTTTGAGTTTGCCATTGCAGTCACAGCATTGTTGTACATTCCGCTGCGACGTCTGGAGTTGCGATGGAGGGGTATCTGAAAAAAGTAAATCTGAGATGGAGTGGAGGCGCACGTTGGAAACCTTACTTTATTACATGCTTTCTGATCTTGACTTGACTTTTGACTTTTGAGACGTAGTAATCGTCGACAAGCGTACCCCAGAATTCTTATGCTCTCTTTCCACCTCGTAAAGTCCTTCTAGCAGACCACGGAAATTGGGAATAAGGCACTATTAGTTGTCAGGTGTGAAGCATGTCGTAAGACTTTTGAATGCCGAGCTTAAAAAGGAATAAGTTATGATGCACGCTTCGACTTTGCTCTTTACATGTTCACCCACAACACCTGGATCATCAAGCTTGAAGAGGTCTGGAAGGATAGCCTCTCCAATTCTCTTGTATACCACGACTTTTGTCTTGCCACTCGTATTCTTATGCCTTGTCAGCCTATGACTGACACATGTAAGAACTTGAAGGTATTACCTCGTGTGGGTCTTTTTTGGAAAAAAGACCTTGTGATTGGCTGGTTTCTCGAGCACTAAATGCTGGTCGTTCTCCCCCCCTGATATGTCTGGTATCTTGTTGGTCTTGGCACATTTAGGCATTAAGATTAGAGAGTGTATAACAACAGTGGATGGGTCAAAGGGATATCTGGACGTGACACATTTCAAGTTCACGCCCAGGCCCAGTCACAGTGGGTCACAAGCGGAGACCGAAGTTTGAGCTTATGTGGTGTATGCGCTATGCGAAATATGCGAACTCGATTTTTTCGAATTGCGTCCGAGTTTACACACCGGACTGGACCGGACCGGACTGCGGCAACATCTACGTCCCTAACTCGATGTCCTCCTCGCAGTCCTGTCCCAGCAGTACCACGTTCGACCGATTGTCGTTCATCAAATATATGAAGAACATTGGCACCGTGTACCGATGGCAGGCCGTGGAACAAATCTCCGCTTGCCGACTTTTTGCCCAAACCCAAGATCAGAGCTACGAGTCAGATATCGAGTTGACAAGGTAATCGGCTTACATGACATACTTTCTGTCACCCAGTTCTAAATGGGCTTCTTCAAAGGGCGTTAGCAGCTGTCGACGAGGCGTTGAGCAGTGCTGCTGACGCAAAGGGGAAGAAATCCAAGTATGCTGACAAGATGTTCCAAGAGGCGACAAGACTCTTGTGCTACTACGAATGGAAGAGCCGTTTCGGGAACCTGAGTAACGAAGAGTATAAAAGGTGTGATAAGACGCTCTTCAAAAGGATGGAACAAGCGAGATCGAAGGACAAGTCAGTCTGGGCGGGGATTTTATTGAAGCTGATAGCGTGGAAGGTGAGACTGGTACCTATTGCACCCACACAGTTACATACCGATCCCCAGCCAAGTGATGATGAATGGTTGAAACCAACAAGGGAAGTTACGTTCTTTCTCTGCAGTTCCCCTGCCGACAGGCATCCCATCGTTGTCCACCGTGAGCGCTGGATACTGGCCTTCGTTGTCTCTCAAATCTGATGTATGGCTCAGAGATCCTCAGTGAGAAAGCGGACTTGAAGGAAGTTCTTTGGAACTTCAGCCGTTTCCCCCGTGGCGACGACAGACGTCTTACCCTCAGACAAAATCCTCACTTCTACAGAGATCTTCCTACCTCACTGGAAGCATATAACAGTACATTCCAAGCCGACCCGATTGAGGTTTTTCAGAATGTAGATCAGGTCTACGTTCTCACCGATAAGCCAGGCCGTGTGTACCTTCAAGGTGATCTTGCTACACCACGAAGCGACCGTGCTTTCGGCAATATCTGGGTACCAAACCATGCTATTATTTTCAAAGGTTTGCTGCGCCTGGCCTTTCTTTTACTCTTTGTTCTCACGTCTTCTTAGACATTTTCGGAAAGCTCGAAGGTGAAAGTCATGTTGAAGCAACCGTCAATGCCACAGCCAAGATCTGGTATCGCAGAGAGCAACCATTATCTAGGCCCGGGAAAATGGTATCAGTGATCAACCAGGGGAATATCCCACTCTGGAAGTTGGCGATTAAACGAACGATGGAATATCAAGATCTCGATATACTTATTAGCACAAGATCTCAACCACCCGAAGGCGGTTGGGTACGTCCTGACTTGTTTGTCATTCTCCTCACTCCGACCCTGGCACAGACTTTGTATAAACCCCTTCAGCCCAAGTGCATCACGTTCCCGACTCCCCCGATGGGTCCACGACACTCTATAAATGCTCAGTCCGCACATGGCCCCGAGCAATGGAATATCACATCGATCGTCACCGCAGATGGGTATGACATCTATCTGATCTGTGACTGACATGCGGTAGCCGCATGATACAGTCAAAGCGTCTGACGGATGCTAGTGACTCCAGTGAGGTACGAGACGCAATACACCGCCTCCGCGGATGAGCCATGGCTGCACGCTTGATACGATACAATACTATACGCTTCTACTATGCTCGTGACTAGAGTCACTAGACATCTTTGGATCATCGCTCACATTCCATATTGCTTTGATGCCACAGAGGCTCAGGCATATACCCGGCTAGTAGACCTCAGTTATTGCACTACGCGCTAATACTGTGAACATTGCTTAATCCTTTCTTACTATCGCCCGTACTTACTAATTACTACTAGGTAGCTTATATTGTCTTGTATAGGTAATCATACAGTAATCACACCTCCTCACTGCCCACGAACTCCCCGTCCTCCAAAGGCTGGGCCCGGGAGCGGAATCCCCCTTCCCTACGCAACGCCACCGCGACCTGTCGACACTTGCATCCGCATGCTCATCGTGCCCACGGACAGCCGCTGCCCCTCCCTCAACCAGGCTCCGTGGCGCCGCTGCGCCCCCCACCCAAACCGCCTGTCTATCACCCTCGACCCTGGCCCCACTGCGGACCGGAAACGTCGTATTGCAGAGATAATCAAAGAACGCCACACGGGCAGAGGCCTTACCATCTATTGTAGAGCCCTGGGCCCTAACCCCTCCTGGACAGGCGTCTGCATAGCCTTTCACAAGGACCGTGAAGCCCTTCACCGCTCGGTAGTCCTGGGCCACAATGCCATCAAAACAGGATGCGGGCTGACGCATGCCAAGCCCTTTGCGACTCAATTGCCACCTCCCTCGAGTTGTTTGCCCTTTAAACACCTCCAGGAGATCACCATAGAGGCAGCTGCAGCTGCCCAAGGTCAAGTTGTCCTCACCGCCCCCTCCGTTCCCGCCCTCCGAGACATAGCCTGCCAAGAAGCCTTCTCTTCACGGGAACAAGAATGGCTGGATAGCCCACGCCGCGTCACAGTGCTGGTCTACAAGGCGCTCATCCACCCCCCCAGACTTCATGCTGGTGATGTCTTGGGAAAGACCTGCCAAATCTAGAACGATGGTTCTGTTTCCTGGTCGGGTCAATCCCAGACTTAGTAGCAGGCTGAGTTCAGCTTCGCAGATGTGGAGAATAGGGATTACAAGACCGCTGAGCACCGGAAAGCAGATGCTTCCCCACCTAGCGGCACCACTGATTCTAAAACAATGACGTCATGAAATTTCGCGTCATCACGAATCACGTGTTGCAATTCGAACCACGTACTGTAATCTTTTTGACATATCTTTTGTCTCCTACTATTCCAAGCGCGCTGCGATCAGATTCAATGAACGTAATTAAGTATGCTCTATTTTATTGCCCAATTTTTGTAGCAACCCATGTTCTTTGGAAGTAGGACAACTAGCAGTCTTTTATCGCAGCCACGGTTTGAAGCGCCACTTCAGTACCTCTTGGCATCTCCCCTCCTTGTGCTCAAAACTTAACTTTTGAGCCTACTGACAATTCCCAGCAGATCCCTTTTGAGCAAAAAGATCTACTTGGTATTACTGATAAACCAATGCATTGCCAGTGCAGCTCGTCATGCATGCCACTCTATTGGTAGTCGACCTTCGGTAGCTCAACTGGAAGAGCATGGGACTATAATAGAACTTCTGTGATATCCCAAGGTTGCTGGTTCAATTCCAGTCCAAAGGAAATCTTTTTATCTCTGCCTGAATAGAGGGAATCATCAGTGACGTGTTCCATTACCGTAAGTGACTGTAGCATTGCCGATGCTACAACCAATAGCTGCATAACGCGTAAAGCCTCTATTCAACCTATATGTTTATACCATAAAAGTGTCATCCAGCTGCTTTGGTTGGCCAGATCTGGGCCTCGGTGCGACAGACTCAGGCCGCGGAGAGAGGTGGCTTTTCCGACAAATCCTTTGCCTCCTACTCAGGTACAATCCAACCTGCAATCAAACTCAGAGTATGTAATACGATATGTTCTGTTTCTCCTCCCTAAACTTTTCTACTACCCAAGTGATGTGGGGGTTAGTGCAATGTGCACATTTCTATTACATGTACCCTGTTCACCATACATGCCATTGTATTAGTAGTTAACCTTCGGTAGCTCAACTGGGAGAGCATGGGACTATAACAGAGCTTCTGCGATATCCCGGGGTTGCTGGTTCAATTCCAGTCCGAAGGAAATATTTTTTCTCTGTCCAAAAGAGAGAATTCTTAGAGCAGCTTTTTCTTAATGCTGGTAGGGCGGCCAGATCACACGTGGGAAAGACAACTGTATTTCATTGACATTCCGCTATACGCACTGGTAATGGCACGCGTGCAAAAGCACGACAGGTGTTGTTTGATTCAAGCTTGCCATCGACCGCTTTTGCATGTCGAGACCGGCCATCTTGCGCAAACACAGCAAGCGGTGATCGGACTTTCTTTGACCGTGTATTAACGCGCGTCCCAGACGCAACGTCCAGATTCGATGTCGATGAATCATTACGATGTCGCTTGTATGTCACTATCGCACATCAACGAAATCAATAATGCCAAAATACTCGCTACCAAACACACTACGAGGAAAGGTGTGATGACAGATAATCTCCAAAGTTAATGACCGAGAATTGTGGCCTAGGCATCATCATCCTCCCAGTTGTCAGGGATTGCCTCGTCACTGGGCGCTGCTGGTCCGGGCGTCGCTGTCACTGATTGGCCAAGAGATTGCGAGGGCGTGGGGGTAGAGGTGCGGGGTAGAGGTACCGAACTAATGGGGTCCGTCGTCCATGCTGAGGAGCTATTGACACCCGGAGGAACAGCATGTGGTGGCGTTCTTGCACGCGCGGGAGAAGGTGCGAGGACTGAATTCCAGCCCCTCAACGGGCCAGAGCCCGCGACGGCCGCGGGAGGTGCACGGGCTGGCGCGCGCAAATCTCCCAGCGTATTTCCCGTTAAACGCGTTTGGGAGAGTAGGTTCACCGGTACACGCGTGTCGATCCGACGGATCAGCTGCACGCTGCGATTAGGCCCGCGGTCGACCATCTGGGTGTCCATGCGGTAGACAGCCGCAAGCTGAGAGAAGTTCAGAATGAGAATGTGTCGCGGAAGACGGCCACAGCACAGGGTGACAAAGTAGAAACGCTCACGTCATGGACAAACTTGCGCTTGGACTCTGGCATGGGTGGTAGAACTTGTACTTTTTTGTCCGACGTGACGAACCTGAAATCGGCCTGAGAATCCACTAGCTCATAGGCCAAAATAAGGGTGCACTTACTCGGCCAACGTCTTTTCTACCAACTCTACAAATTTCCCGTTAGGCCTGGCAAACGCGATCAGCTCATCCGAGTAGACAATGTTGCGGTTCGTTTTATGCAAATTGGGGTCGATGCCAAGTGCCTCTGCAAGACGGGTGTTGCGCTTCGCGATCTCGCATTCGTTGGTACAGCGCGGGGCAAGGGTGGCGTCGCGCCCAGCTGAGTTTGAGGTGCTGCGACCACACTGTACAGACTGCTGGATGCGTCCACAAGCACAGGAGATCATGGTTGTGGCACTGCACGGCTCAACCTCTGGGCAAACGGAAGGAGCATGACAAGGATGGGTGCAGGGATGTTGGGCGGGGAGACTATAATAGTGCCAGGTCACGTCAGACTTGTGCTACACAGTGAGGAAGCTAGCACGCACCAAAGTTTGCGCGATTTCCCACAGATTGCCGCACATGGCGCGCACGCCCCCGAGTGACACAGCTGTTCGCATGGATGGAATCCACACCCGAGAGTACGCCCGCATGGCTTGCCACATGACACTTTCTCTTGCGAACAACGGACATGATTAACCATCGTCTTTCCACATGCGCAAAGCTTTTCTGTGAGATGGACGCAAGGTGGACATGGCGTCAGGTCGCCATGGCACAGATGAGGTGCCCTTGGGTGTCCACATGGGGGAGCAGGCCGATCACACGGGTAAGAGCACACTATCTGCGTCCCACATGGGACAGGGGGGTCCAGTACGGTACGTCCACAATGGCAGAAAATCTACAGAGGAGGTGAGCATAATCCATGAGGTGCGGCCATAGACTATACCTCCTCAAACGAACTTCGGAAGCACGGTGGACATGATCCTCTGTGGTCACGCTCCTCGCAACGGTGATTGCCGCAGCTCAATGACTTCCCACATATAACATCGCACAGATGCCAACCTTCTGTGTCTATGAACTCCACGCCAACGTTTGTACCAACGGCCTTCTTCTTGCTCTTGCTGGTGGGGTTCGCAAGATTCGCGAGCGGACAACATAAACGAGTGCATTGATGATGACCGCATGAGCGTAGCGCGCCGCAAGGTCTATTACATAGGAAGGCCGTTGACTCTGTCTCAGCCTGAGATGCGCTGCAGATTACGGAACGCGTTGTGGCGCCACAACGACACGGCCGGACAAGTGGGACCATACACGGAGGGCATGGCCCAGTATGACACGTCGTGCGGCAGGAATGCGTACATCCTTCGAGTGGCTTCTCGCATGGGGACATACATGTCGGAACCGGGTCCGTACAAGATGTGCGAATGAGCCTCGCGTTGCTTCCAAAATGGGAATAGGCGGACGGGTCAGACAGAGAGTGTTTGCCACATGGACAATGGGTGACGGCCAGAGGAGAGTAAGGGCATGTAGGAGCTATGCGTGAGGGTGGGTGACACCTTTTCGCGCATTTATGGATACCACATTCGAACGGCCTGCATGATGGGTTAAGTGACACAGAATATCAAAAAAAAAAAAGAAAGGAACAGACCTCTCACACGTATTTTCACACCCAAACCTTCCAATCCACGATCCTTCACCGTTTGCCGTTAGGATAGCACACTCCTCATTCTCGCCTTCACCACAAGCAAGCTCCTTCCTCTCCTTGCCACACCAACATCTTGATAGATCCGTTACTTGGCACGGAGGGCATTTGCTGTCGTGACAGACGTCCTGGCAGAAGTGGTTTCCACAAGATAGAGGCTTCCCGCATGTTTGACCACAGGAACGACTGGCGGGGAGAGTAACATTTCCGCCGGTGGTTGGGTTGGCACGGGAACATACAAGCGCGACGATGTCCTTCCCACAATGGCAAGGGTTCTGAATGGTAATAAGGCACGGAGGGCAGGGCCCTGGGTGGCATGGGAGAGGACAAGGGTGCCCACAGACTCGAGAGCGCGAGCACGAATTTCCGCAAGAATGAGGAGTCGCTAACCGGGGCGGTTTTGGGTCTTGCGCCAAACCGCAGAAGCACCTAAGTACCGTATGCGCACATGTATGCGCACGAATTGTGGATGGCTTACCAGTATTTGCGTGGAACGACCTCGCGTTTAGACTGACATCCCGGGCACCTCCATTCGCCTTTTTTCTCATCTCCACGTGCTCTCCAGGCCTCCGCCATATCCTTCACACTTTTCTCTGCCCATGGTTGAATGCACTTGAGATGGAACGTGTTCCAACATGACTGTGCGTCTTTCTCTTCCCTGGGGGAACAGGACCACGTCGGTTGTTCAGGGCGAACGGGATTGAAACAGATCATGCATTCCGGGTATGGAGGAGTGGAGAGAGAACTTGTAAGTATGGACGTGAGATCATTCCCAGATGGCGGTTTACCGCGCTTCCGTGAAGGGTTCGTACCACCAGATGGTGCTGGCGCGTCCGCCTTGGGCTCGCTGAGGTTTGGATTGAATCGGCCCACGCGACGCTTCTGTCCTGTTCGTCCCGGTGACTTCACGTCCTGAGCGGGGGAATCGGTGGCCCCGCCCCCACTGGCAGCTGGACGGGGTGGATGATTACGGCTACTTGACGGCGGGCGAACAGATGCGGGTGGAGCGTCTGTAGGTGCCGGGCGGTTAGAGTGGGGACGGGAAGATGCTGGTGCATCAGAGGTAGAGTTGTCCTCCGCAATTGGCGCCCTCGGTGTCTGCCGGCGCCTACGATCGGTAGTCTGACCGTGTCGTCGTCCCGAGTGGGAGGTATCGTTAGAACCAAAAGACCTGATACGCTCTTGTGTTTGGTTTGAATTGGTTGTGTGATCTTGAGATGGCATGCGGGGCAGTAAACTAAAAGAAAGCTGAGAGGCAAGGGCGCAGAGAGAGGAACGCTAGTTATAAGGGGAGGCTGACCAATCAGCTGTACGAGTCACGCCATGTCACGACGTTCCCGAGCACCGCCACGGGGCCACGGGCTGACCCCAGCTACCATCACCCCATCTGTAATTCGTACAGGTACACGTACAGGCGGGTCTGACTACATTAGCCCGAGTCATGGCATCCGCATACTATGAGTTTTACCGGGGTTCATCGTACGTCCTTCTTGTTCATGTTTCCCCATGTCGTTGCAGAAGACGCCGTGGCGGTTTAGCATCGGAATGGCCTTAACCGACTCCCTCGACGAGCTCATCACTAGTGGTGCGATCACCCCTCAACTTGCAATGAAAGTCTTGCAGCAGGTGCCCCCCAAGCAGCCCGCACTTTGACCATTCTAGATGTAGCTTACGTTTTTCAGTTTGACAAGTCTCTTGCGGACATCATGGTCAAGCAAGTCAAGACAAAAACTACCTTAAAGGCATGTCTTCATGCTCTTCTCATTCTCAGCCATTTGCAATGGTTTTAGTAGGGTCATCTCCATACCTACCGCTTGTGCGACGACGTGTGGACATTCCTCGTGAAAAATGCGTCGTTCAAGATGGAATCGAATGACACAGTTACGGCTTCGAAAATAAAGATTATTGCGTGCAAGAACGGGGACGCTATCGAAGCTGGCAAGAAATAGAGCCCGGGATGTGTATCTCAAAGCATGCCGTGCCGTTAGAGCTCACCAAAAGTTGGGCGCGAGTTTGCAATAGTCAGCTTCAGCGTCGTGCTGTGTCATACCGCGTAATCATGTACATCGATTCTTCGTCCCCCTTGCTCTGCTCCGCCCTTTGGAAATATATAAATATATTTAAAGGACCAGTCAAGTCGGCGCTTGCTTGGCCCCGGAGGTTTGAATCTGTCACAAATAAACAAAAAAGAAATTAAAAAAAAAAAAAAAGAGAGAGAGATAACGTCAGTGATCGTGACATGGAGCCACCTGTAACCTGACGACGGGCTAGTTGTGGTAGAGGTGAAGGGGAATAGGCTGAGCAACGGCGAGCTTTAAGGGCATAACCGCACCGCGGGAAAGGAAACTTGAACAAGGTCATCTGCCCCTGACAAGCCTCCGCAAGGCTAACCCAGGCCTTCTTCTCAATTTCCCCTTGCCTATCTCTCGTCTTCCCATCATGTCCTTCCATTCCTTTACATGCGATCCACCCACTCCGTCCTCCCTCGCTGACGCCCGCCGTTTTCTTGACGAGAACAACGCTTCCCTCGACCTCCTCGACCGCAAGATCGAAACCGCGGAAACTCAACTGGCTCAGATCGTGGCAGAATCGCGCAACGCTATCAATCAACTCCAGCGTGAACGCGTAGCTTTGGAAGAGAAGATCACCCATGCCCTCGCGTACATGTCGCCCATCCGAAGGCTCCCTATTGAACTTCTTCGTCACATCTTCCTGATGAATTTTGACGAGTATCCTTGCTGCGCATGGATCCTCTCATCGGTCTGTTCGCAATGGAGGCGTTTGTCATTGTCGATGCCGAAGCTATGGTCAAAGGTGTGCTACCCTTTGCAGTGTGCTTTCTCCAAGTTTTTTCGTGGGAGCCTTGAGGTCCAGGCTTGGGCACCTCTAGAACCATCTCCGCTCATTTCCCCACTGAGCTTGCCCATTCTATCGCGTTATCGCGTTCCTGTCTTCCCGACTCTCACAGCCATCTTCATTTGGTTGAGATTCATTTGCCAACCTGGCGGTTGGGTGCTCCACCCTTCGTGCACCGACCTGCCACAAGTTAGCTTATTGGTCACCGATTGTGAGCCTAGAACAGTGCCCTGGTTCTTCTCAAGTGTCCCTGGACATAATTCGTCCTACCTCTTTCGTTCCTACTTCTGTCCCAATCAAGTAATTACAGACCGGCGAAGACACACAGAGCGTGTTTGTCTCGTGTTCCTAGCCACGCCCCGGGCTCCTCCTCGGGAAAAACTTGCATCTCACTTTCACCTCATGTTTTCGGCGTGGCTTTCTCCGACTGCCCATCCGTGGATTCTCCGTTGCTAACTGCACTGTTTTATATAGATACGCCTTGTCACAACTCCCAATGCATCCGCAGATACCATCCGATTGTGGTTGGAACGCTCTGGCAGTTACATTCCTCTTGACGTCGAAATTTTCTTGCATGTGCCAGATACCACTCCGAGCACCCCCACCCCGCGATCGCGTACACGGTCGTCACCATGGCCCACTTTCTTGTCGAATAATACCATCACACCCGCTCATTATGTGCAAATTCAATCCTCACAACCCACCACCTCCATTCAAATAGTTCCATCGACCCCTCCCATTGTGCTCCCTCATTCTCCGCCACATTACGATTGGCCCGGGGGTCTTAGCCCGCCATCACCGCTTCCATCAACCGTAACCACCACCAACCAATTACGGGCGAGCTCTCATTGGGGTCATATTGCGATCTACTACCTGGTTCAACAAATGCACAGATGGGAGCGGTTTGTCTTCCGATTTGACAGACAGTTCCCTTCGTGGCAAGCCCTCAAGTCAGTTTCTGGTGTGTCGTGCTCTCTAAATGCTTGGCTTAACAAAACCGATACTAATGGCCCTTAAGGTCCTGCTCCACTGTTGAAGGAATTCGAGGTCTCCTGTGCGGAGCCGATGTACTATAGCGAATGGCCCTGGCTTCCAAGTGCTAGCCCAAACACGGAAGTCGTCCTACCAAAGCTAGAGACTGTCACCTTGCAACATGCGCCATTTAAATGGTCGTCACCGATGCTAAGGACGAATTTGCGGTCATTAAACTTGAGAACCGTGCCCTCCACTAGCATTCACGTCGACCGCATATTGCTTATAGTCTCAAATAACAAAGCGCTCGAGGATTTGTCGCTACACGTCACGACAGTGCTCAGTCATGTACTGCCGTTGACACAGACCACGCTCCCAGAGCTGAAGACGCTCAGCATCGGCGGACATTACCTCATGGCTTCTCTCGTCGACTCCCTTGTTACGCCCAATCTCTGCAGCCTCACACTCAACATCGACGCCCGCGATCCGATTGACGATAGTATATCCAACCTTGTGACGCGATCAAGTCATCCCGCTATCCACACACTGTCGATCGCATATAGCTCGAGTGGCCCACCGTTCTACGGCGGACTGATCGCTTCTTGGGGTTTTTTGAATGATCTCAACCATTTGCGTACGCTGCAAGTTGGCTGCACTCCCCTCGACCCACTTTTTGCCGTGCTTGGCACGGCAGAAGAGGATGTACTCGGGGTCATGTGTCCATTCCTTGAACACCTCGCACTGCGAGGATGCCCTGCACACTCGGACGGCGTCACGAAACTCGTACAGATGGTCGACGCGCGTAATCCGGATGGCACACCACACACAGCCCCAACAACCGCGCTGGGTGGGTCAGCAACGCCAGTGAAGATGCGCCGACTGGAGATGCACGAATGTACGGTCCTCGGTCAGGACGTTGTGGCGTGGCTAAAGAGCCGCATCGATGACGTCGTGTGTGTCGACCCCCCGTTTGAACGGTGCGAATATTCTGTTGTATGCCACTGGCCATGAATAGATGTTGATTGCCCGTCGCTTGCTTTGCATGCGTAGGGCCCCCCACAGTCCTACTTATGCATATTTATGAGCAGTTGGCATCGTCGGTGTTGATAGGTTTGTTCCTTTGTACTGTAATGATTTTGGTTTTCATGTGGGTACTTGTAGCACTTTCTTCGATAGGCTTCTCGAGCCTGCTATATCATCTTGTATTCCCTAACGTCTACATTTAATTTTTCCCTTTTTTTTTTTTGCTTGATTATCAATACGATGAATGACGGAGGTGGTTGCGGCCATCACTATGGAATCGAAGCCTGTTTTGTGTAGCACGCACAAACTCGTCGGTTTGGCCTTGGCACCGCGTTGCGAATTAGACCTCTCGGGGAAAAGGACGGAGAAAAGGACGGAGATTTGTCAGTTGAATGTTCAACGAGATGCCAAGCCAGACTATCTAGCACTTAATGATAGCCGAAGAAAGAAGCACTGCCACCACTTCCAGTGGCCCCCGCGGGTCCATGCTTGGATGGGAATCGCCGCGCCCAAGAAATCGCTTAATCACCGCCAACAGGCGCGCGCTACTCGTAGAGAAAAAATCGTGAGTGTAGATGTTCACACGAAACCGAATAGGTGAAATAGAGGGTGGAGTGGCCTTGATAAGGATTGCGGTTGCCAGGACTGGGCGTTGACGTTGATAAGAATAAGCATTGACTCAATGAGGAAACCGTGGGACAGGGCCAAGTGCCAGCTACGCTTTCTGAGGGCGCTTCAGGATCCCAAGTTGATGTCTATCAGTATAACGCGTCCCATGGCAGCTGTCGCTGTACGTGTGGAACGATGATTAGAAGATCCGCGCCGGTGCGTCCTCGTGATTTCTGATAATAAGCACACGTTCGCCGCAGATAAGCGCGCTTGGCGTGTGCCGCTAAGAACTCGCGTCACATCGGGCTAGTTATATATCAGCCCGCCTTTGCACTCTCTTCCCATCTTCCATCATCACCAAGCCCGTCTGAATCTCATCTCCCCTGATTTTTCTCATCGTTTCTTGCCCACAGTAATACACCCACTGCCTCTCCTTTGTGTCTATCATGATCCACGAAAATCCCGCAATCGTGGACAGCTTCACGCAGGAAACTCCCAAACCCTCATCTTCTCATTTATCCTCCTCGTTCACCCCCATCATGATCTCCAACAATCACGCGAACCACGCCAAGCCTCCCGTCGTCATCGATTGGGATTGGAATCTGGAGCATACAGACCGCAAGCGAGAAGCAAAGGCTGATTCCGCGATCCACGGAGCTCAGCCATTCATAGTTGATCGGAATCTTCTGAGAGACGTGATAAAGGAGAAAATGGATTGTCGGGTAGGCCGAATCACGTTTCTGAGCTCAGGTGTGTGTCGCATCTTGCTTTCTCCCAATCGCCATCGTAACGCAGTCTCTGACGGGTGCCGGTGCCCATCAACAGGCACTTTCCATAAAGTGCGTGCATATTCTTTCAACTCTCCGTTAATTTGAGTTGACCCTTGTCATACACATAGGCCTACACTATCACATTACGTGATGGCCGTGTCGTTATTGCGCGTGTTGCTCGTCGGTTCCTGCCGCGACGCAAAACCGAATCTGAAGTGGCAACGATGGAATATATTCGCACATACACTTCTATCCCTGTACCCACCGTCCATTTCTACGACTCTAACCCCTACAACCGGCTCGGGGGGGAGTATATCATTATGTCCAAGGTGTGTACGTCACCCCTCTTCTTAATCACGTGATCTGACTTTGTATCTCGTAGGCGGAAGGCATTCCTCTATCGACCGTATACCAATCCATGTCACATAAAAGTCTTATGGTCTTACTCGATAATCTTGCCTCAATTATTATACCGCTCTTTGCACATCGATTTTCAAGTATTGGTTCTCTGTACAGTGGCCCCCCACCTCCAGATCAGCTTTCTTCGGTGCCCACGCCCACACCTTCTTCCTTATTATTTAATTTATCAACCCCATTATCTCCTTCAACTCCTACTATCCACCCTCCTAAACGGGATAGCCACCATTCTCTCCCACATAAGTCATCCGGAGAGTTTCACGTCGGTCCCATCGTTTCGTGGCCCTTCTTCGGATCTAATCGAGGTGATCTTATCCACCCAACGGAGATAGACCTCGGTCCCTGGCCTACAGCGGGGGAGTACCTGAATGCCTGTGCTGAGCGCGAGATCCAGGGCGTCATTCGTGAAAACGAGGGCAAGGCCGCTCCTCACCGCCTGCACCTCGACCCGGACGAGATCCAAGCCTCACGGCATCATCGTTTACAGGCCGTTCCAGGTGACCGCAGTGATGATAGTGACGAGTGGGACATCGAGGAGAGTGAGGAAGAGTGGGATGGACCTGGGGATCTGATGTATCGTGATTACAGACGACATCAGCGGAGCACCTTTTTGGTCGCTCATATGGACCAGCGGGAGCAGAGTGTACGAGAAGAAATGGACAGATGGAAGCGCATGATGGAGAGGTTAATTGCGCTTGTCGATAGCCCCACCGGAAGGCCTGAGCAATTCGGCATAGATCTACACGACTTGAGTCTGGAGAATATCTTCGTCGATAGCACGAATCACTCCAAGATTGTAAGTCATTCTTCTCAACTCAGTCACTCAGCGGAACATTCAACGACATTTTCAGACGGGTGTCATTGACTGGGAGTCAACCACAACTCGTCCACTCTGGCAGTGTGCGCACCTACCCGTCTTTCTTCAAGCTAGCCCATTCCTTGCGCGACACTTTCGCAACACAATAAGGCACATCGCAGAGCGCTCTCCGCAATCCTCACAACATATCATGAAATCACCACATACCGACCTACCCAAACTTGCAGCCGAATGGCTTCATTACGAGTCGGCCGGTGCACACTTGCGACAAGCTCATCGGTGCGCAGAGTGGGACGGGTGGGAGGAAGGTCTCGTTGAGAGCATACTCGGACCAGATGATCAAGAAGAGGATTGGATACGAGAGGCTCGCACGATCACCTTGGCAACGGCCTCGGACAGTGACGACGCAGGAGATGAATGTCCAACGGCTGAAGATATTCTCAAACCTCACGGTCTGCGGCGGAAACGTCGTTCCCGTGTTACAGCTGAGGAGAAAGAACGGGAGCGGGTCTTAGCAAGTACCGGTGATGAATGCGGTGGGCGGGGGGGTGAACTTGGGCGCAGACTAGAGGCCCTACTTAGCAATGATGAAAGTGGAGACGGAGAAGTGTTGCGTAGCCGAATCACCGCGTGGGTCCCGGAGCACGAGTCGGAATATGAGGCAGAGGCAGAATAAAAGCCGGCCGCCAGGCTTTGATGTCCTTCAATTTGGTTCTCATTTGCTTGTTTTGCACTGGACTAGGCGAGCACTAGGGCCCTTCGCTAACTGGTACATATTGCAATAATTCAGGTTGTTAGCTTTTCCGGACAACGTTCCTAAGTCTAATGCTGAGTAATACCACGGGCATATCATATCGCCCCTGGTCATGTGAACCACGTACCTATGATCGCTTGCCGTTAAAGGCAAAGTGCAGAAAAAAAAACTGTCAAGGGATCAATCAGTACTTGGGTGGACATGAAGAACGGAATGAGATATGTGTAGTCCAGAACATGGATACGGCAACGTGTAGGATACCGAAGCCACTGACAACCTGTGAAACCCTGTGAAACATAGCGAACTAAGCGAACCAAAGCGGGGTATCAGTGGTGGAGTGGGGGCGAGGGTGCTCTAGTGTTGCCTGATGGTTACACGAGGCAAACGGGGTCTTACAGGAATGTGGTAAGAAGGTGTGAACAAGTCTACTAGTACTCTAGTAGATAGTAGACGTGTTATTGACCCCGAACAATCCCTGTCAAGAAGTTAATTAGAAGTACCCGGTCTGGGTTCCCGTTATCAATCCATTGATATGTATCATCAATGCCAATGTTTCAGTGTTTCCTGTGGAGTTACTGGCCAGGCCACCGTCAGTAGTCGAGTATTACCTCCGCTTTACCATCTTGTTTGCCACCGTTGTTGCACATCGACTATGTTCCGACTTGCGGCGTGGATCATAGTCGTCGTGGCTATTACATATGACGAATCTTCTGTGAGTCGTGTTAAGATCATCCAGGACCATAATTTTTGGGCTAGAAGCGCGTGGTTCAGGCTACTGGGTTATACCGTAACAAGCCCCGTCATACAGTGCCTTCCATGTTGAGCACACCACTTTTGCGTACCACTAACATGATGTAGACAGCGGAGTCGGGGTACAAAAAAAGGGTCTAAGTGACCGCGTGTCCCAAAGGCACACACCGGAGAGATTGTTAGAGGGATTCGAAACATCCATCGGGTGGAAATATCACCAGAGGAAGAGGTGCCCCGTTTTCTTGCCGGTTTCCGGGTGACCGAGTGGAATAGCCTGAATCGTAATTGGAAATTTCTACAGATGCGGCCACGGCACGAGCACCAGGCGGCCGGCGGTCACATTCATAAGTCCCACCAAATAAATCACCTCACAAAAACATTGGGACGTAATTTCCAAAATCTGATTAATTTTATGATAATCAGTAAGCTTCACGGTCCGAGCACAGCGACCCAACACAGCGGATCCAAGGGTAACTTTTAGGCGCTGCGGCTGCACGGCGAGTGACCCAAGATGAGAAACAGAGTAAGAAACAAAGTGACAAAACAGTCTAGCCGTGAGATGGTATGCGGTGGGCGCACTGTCTAATATTGGGGGACGAATCTAAAGAAGGTCCACGAGTTGGAAATGATTCCAAAATGTTGGAATATGGTTGACAGGGAGACCAAAAGTTCGGTCTGGAGTACCCCTTACGTTGGCAGAATACCTCCATTAGTTTGATACCAACCTTAAGAGTCGACTGGGCACATGGATTGCCTGCGTTATCATTGATCGTCACATTCAATTTAGTCCCCGTCTGCTGGAGGGAGAACAAATAACACCACATAGTGAAGAGCTTATGGGACTTGAGCACGTTCATCAATCTTTTCCAAATGGAACAAAAGAGCCAACCTCGAGCACTTGCTGTGGAATCCTTCATGATCATACACTGCACTTGTGATCGGGTATTTCGGCCATAGAATGATGTACTGGTCTCCTGTGAAAAAGCTACATCACAAGAGCGGCAGTGTGAGGAAATGTATGCCAGCACGGACCAGGTCCTACGGGCCTCCGCACAGTCCACAAAGGGAAAAGCAGAGGTTTCGTTCGGGAGCGAGTAGGGAAGACAATAGTCAGGCACTATACCACTTACTAGGGATTACCCCCTCCGAGTCGTGAACATTCCCAATAATACGCTCCACGGGCTCCGAGTCCGATGCTTCGGGGTTGTTGAAGGATGACGGTTTAGGATGTCAACACCTGGACGTAGCTTCCGCGGATTTTTACCAATTTTGCGATGTCTGCGCTGGAAGGGGATCGTCGTCATCAATACTACGCCGCTGATCATACGGAGTGGCGAAAGCTGTGGCAGGTGCCAACTACAAGAACGCTCCATGCTTGAAGCGAAGAGGCAGGTGTCATGAAAATGAAAATGTTGAATCTCTGGGTCATCCTGTATCACCGTATGGCAAAATGAGTTCGAAGAGGTTAGATTCAGTGGGTTTTGTTCAAGGTTTCAGAGTTCAACGTTCAACGTTCAGCGTTCAGCGTTCAACGTTCGACATGCACATAACAAAAGGTCGGATAACGCCACCACGTGCGTGATAGTTGTACTCGGATCCAAGACAGGAACGATATAAGGACTGGGGATGAGCATTGGAAGTTCAGACTGACTGAATGTTGATGCGTTCACCGGCTAGCTTGGCTGACAGTAAATACGTCAGTCGGCTTATCATGTCTTGAACAACGTGACAAATATGTCCAAGCGACTCCAAACCAGCATCACGGCGACACGGTTCAATGGCATGCGCCACCATCAGAAACCTGGAACCTGGATGTTCTTTTTTTCCATTCGATTACAGTTTTTAAAAAATTGCTCCCTGTGACATACCATAGAAAACTTGTGTTTTTGCGAATTTAATGTATAATATTATTTCGAATATATAATTTATTTTTGTGGCCAAGTGAAATGTGCATGAATGAAAGGAGAGCGCGTTCCTCAAGCGCGTTTGCATCACCTTCCTTTACTACCGCCATTGCCCCTGCTCACTGCCACCGAAAATGACGACCTTTCCGCCAGTTCAATTGGATGTTGTGCCGCTATCTCGGAAGTGTCGACCCGGGCCGGTCCGAGTGTCCCGCACTCATCCCTCCGCTTGGACGACGATCCGGCAAAGCTCGCATATTCAGGTAAGCTGGTTGTTCCGGTGCCAAGCACAAATAATGGGGATGGAGCATTTGGCTTCTCTAAGAGCAAGCGACAACCGCGGCTCAACGATATAACGACTCTAAAGCCGGGAAGCTTCAACAATGACCGCCAGACTGGCCTATATCCGGTGGCCTAGCTGAATTAGACGGATGGTGTTGAGAGGAAGAGCTCGCGTCTTTACCAATCGAGCTCTTTGTTTCACGCGTCGCAAAGGGAAACTTTGGACCTTGAGGCGACATTACTGTATTGACATCGCTAAGGGCAAGTTGCGGTGGCGGCGGCAGCGGCGACTCGACCTGAGGCAAATGCACATGCCCTTGTGGGGCCACTGCAATTTGAGTGCCCTCCGTTGCCCTCGGGCTACTTAGATTGTGTAACTTAGATTGTGTATTTTTAATAGCTTAGCCAGAATTAAATACTTGTGTTTTTTTTGGCTTTTGACATAAAGACTTACAGTGGTGGTAAATATGTCTCAAGAATATTGTTTTCTGACTTTCAAGAATATTATGGTGTGTAAGCACCCCACGCCACTGGCGGCGTCCTTCCCAATATGGTGCGTGACGTATACAAAAAAAGTCAACTTGAAGTACCTCGTACCATAGCCCTTCCACAAACAAAAGAAGTACTGTAATCGGTCGCCTCTGATCACGATCGCGAGGCTGTGCTGTTGACTACCAACGTGGTGTCAAGGTCGACCACAATCAAACCGTCAGGGTCAACTCAGGAATTCCGCGTTATTGTATAGCAGCACAGCGCGATGCAATTTTTTTTTGTGTTCCATCTGGGAAATATGGTGGTCGGCACATGGCACCTCTCTTATGCTTTGAGACAACCCCATACACGTCCTCATTACAACGGATTGATGTCTAATGATGTCAACTGGGTAGATGCTCTCACGCTCTTCGCACAACGGTGCCCCCGACCTGGATCCAGGTAACTCGATTAATCAATAGACAAAACTTTCCTTAACGACTGCCTTGCGGGGCAACAGCGGTCCATTTATGGGTATTACTGTGCGGTTCCAGCCTGGGGTCAGACACGAGGCAGACATTTTCAGGAAAATTAGGCGCGCAAAAAAGGCCAGCTCGGAATTTGGCATTTCAACTCTGTTCACAGTTACCCCCCGCCGCAGGCCGAAGCCTCCAACTGTCTTGAATCGGAAATAGGATCGTACCGTTGTTTTGGGCCCGATCACCTTTGCTCGGGTGCCAGAGGAATCGATACAGTAGTCCCGAACGATCTCCCATCTCAGGTACATAGCCGGAGAAAATGCTAGTCACAGAAGCAGGGCACGAAATGTTTAAAACATGTGAGGATCCACCTCGTAAATCATCAAGACCTGTCTCCCCTCCCCGGCCTTCCAACTGCGCTTGTACATCTTGTACTTTACTTTCTACTCATGGTGTATGCCACACATCGTTTACCCGATACCGGGTCTCTTGCTCTCTTCCCCGTAAAGAACCTCTCCTTACCCAAGTTGACCACAGCACTGAACAAGCGTTTCCCCAGATGATTCCGATGTCTCCTTTGAAACTATCCGGTTTCCTTGTGCTTCTAGCCTGTATTCTTCTCTTACCCTTCATCTTTCGGAGGAACATTAAAGATAAAGACGGACACTCTATTCCTCCTGGTCCACTGCTACGCTACGCCTTTCTTCGGCGATACCCTGAACGAGCTCTGCGTGTCTGGTCGAAGACTTACGGCCCACTCTTCTCTGTCTGGATGGGCAACCAACTGTTTGTCGTCATTTCGGATGCACGCATCGCTAAGGATTTGTTGGTCTCCAACGGCGCGATCTTCTCCAGTCGGAAGCTATACTTCATGAAGAACCAGACGATACTCCATGGGCGTGCCATTACCGCTACTCCCTATAACGACAAGTGGTAGGTTGTGCATAATCTATTTACGACATGTCAGGATGACGTTCACCTGGCAGGCGGCAGCATCGCAGGATCTGTATGCAGCTACTCACTCCGAAAGCCATTCAGGGGTATTCCTCCGTCCTCGATTATGAAGCCCATATATTGGTCCGATCGCTCTACCACCAATCTAAGATGGGTACCTTACCCGTTAACCCGGCACACTATGCTGGTCGTTATGCCTTAAAGCAAGTTTCATCTTCTTCTCCGTGGACTTGAGATTGACAAGGATACCAGCAACATGTTGACCGTATCGTTCGCCACACGTACAGATTCTACTTCAGATCCCCTGACTGAGAGGGCGCTAGAGCTGGCCACGGAGTTTATGGATCTTACAGGTAAAATTTAGTTTTCGCCCCGTGAATCGCCGAGCGCCCTGATATGATCTGTCCCAGGTCCATGGTCTAACATCGTCGACTTTATTGAGCCGCTTCAATGGATTCCCACTGTCACACGGTCACGTGGACGCCGCGTTCATGATGGGATCATTGAAGTCTATGGGGCTATGATCATGCGAGTAAAGGCTCGTATGGACGCGGGCGAGGATGTGCCGGACTGTCTTGTCAAGACACTCCTTCTTACACAGGAACAAGAGAAGCTCGATTGGGAAGACCTGTGCATGTTATCGGCCGTATTCACCCTCGGAGGTGTTCACTCCGTATGCCCGGGCCATATCTAGGTCCACTCTAAAACCGGCTGACGCGCGCAATTCCCATTTCTAGACTTCGGGCGTCGTCTTGTGGTTCCTGGCTTTGATCTCGTCACATCCAGAAGTTCAAGCACGAGCACACGCCGAACTGGATTCTGTGATCGGCCGTGATTACTGGCCAACCGCGGAGGATGAGCAGCGCCTCCCGTACGTCAGGGCCATCATCAAAGAGGTGAGTTGCGTGCGAATCCCCCGACTTTGGATCTCACGGTTATCTTAGGTGGAGCGTGCACACTCGCCGTTCTGGATGGCGACGCCGCATTATTCTACCGAGGATTTTGTATATAACGGGATGTATATCCCGAAGAACACGGCCGTCATTCTCAACTGCTTCGATATTCATCATAATGAGGAGAAATATCCCGACTCGTACGAACCCCTTTCTTACCGGCCCTTCTCTCACCAATTCACGTGAACCGCGAACGCTGAGAATTTTCTTTTTTTATGTTATTTTGACAGATCTACATTCAACCCAGATCGCTACCTCGGCGACACACTGACCTGTGCCGAATCGAGCAAACTCCCCAACGCAATGGATCGGGACCATTGGGCGTTCGGCGCAGGGTGCGTAGCGACCGATTCCACGTGGCGCCCTTTTTCCCATCCCATTTTTCGGGGCCCATTCATCGTCGATGGCTGCGCTTGCTGACTTCTTCTTTGGTCGTTCCGTCAGTCGTCGCATCTGCCCTGGCATGCACGTTGCAGAGCGGGAGCTATGGCTCGCGATCTCACGGTTGTTGTGGGCATTTGATATTCGATCGCTACCCAATGAGCCCATTTGCCTGGATGAATATGAGGGCGAGTCTGGGCGCACGCCGATGCCGTACCGTATCATGGTCGTACCGCGCCACGATAGGGTGCAAGCGTTGCTTGACGCAGAACAAGAGGTCACGCTAATGAAATTATGAATGCCACGAACATGGCCTCGATGCGGAAAGCGCGGGAGCCTGATAAGTTACTCATAGAATATCCATAAACGTTTTGAATAGCTGCCTCTTTTTTAACTACCAATTGATGCAATGTCATATCTCATTACTTTCTTGGCTTACATACTCTATCTTATCTATGTGATTGACCCTAAAAGTGGTTACAGGTCAGAACCATGTGCACCCCTTTGGACTTTCTAAAATTTCACGAAGTGATGCACTTCGCTGGCCTCGTGTAAGGGGAAAAAAAAAACTCTGATCAGTGACGCCCCCATCTCCGGGAAGATAGCCAGCCAGCAATACGAATGCCGTACGTCAGATTGTCAGTTGGTAGAGAAGCACCACCCTTGCCGTACTGCATCTGGTCACAAGGAAAGCGGCTCGTTCGCCGTTCCTTACACGTGTCGCAACACGCCGGCGCCTATGCTGGGCGTCTTTGCACCCGTGGTTGGATTTGTAGGGTTCACTGTTTGTTTCAATTCATAGCATAGCTTTACGTGGGCTTCAGTGATTTCTAGAGGTTGCTCCGGTTGGGTAGATACGGAGCGCATTGAGTTGGAAAGTTATGCGTGTACAGGGTGGTGACCTGATTAGCAAGACTTCGGGGATGACGCGATGATGGTGCGGGACCGGTATGTGATAGGTGGTGTACTGTATTCTATGGTGGAACGCAGCGCAACTCCTGAGTCTCCTGTCGAGATTCGGGCTCACCCGGCATACCCGGGAATGAATTTGGACCATAAATGCATGGGTGTCATATTGGCCCCACAGCGCACTAGGCACTTTCGGGTACAGTACGTTAGGAAAAGCACGTTAGGAAAAGCAAAGCTGAGAGGGGTGAGAAGGTCTGCTGTGTATCGCGATTGCAGCCGTCAGAAAATTTGTTGGGAGTGATCCATGACATAGGGCCGTTAAAATTGCAGGATAGAATATTTTGCCTGGTTCGAATCCAATACTTTGATCATTTGTTATATTTTTGCCGATAGACTTGACCTAGATCGCAGAAACGTGGTGTAGGTAGTAAACTTCTATCACTGACCGCAATAACATTTAAATAGGCAATTGACTTGCAAGCGGGCGCTCGGCTTAATCGCTAAAATGTCCGTGCCACGGGGCGATAGCAGCGAGATGATCAGCCCTGCCAATTTCTGCAACGGGTCTGTGGAGAGTGGAGAGACTTCGTAGCCACGTTGAAGGCCAGGAGGCCCTCATTTTGATTTTAATCAAATATGTCACGGCTGGGGAGGCAGATCACATGGTTGACTCGGCCACGTTGCGTGACGCGTGTTTGTCACGTGTTCGCGGTTCTATCATTGTTCGTTTTTTGAAAGGACACAATCGCTTCGAGCTGGCTACCATGGAGAACGATCCACCTCGCCCTGTTGGTACCCGTCCTGCAAGTCGGACATCTTCTATGCGTCCCTTACCTCATTCAAAGTCTTCCCCCGTCAAGCGCGATCTCGCCCGTATACTCACTCCCCAATACAATCATTCAATATCACCCTCAGCCGACCTGTTCAACACTGGTCTCTTGACTCCGCAAGCTTCTCAGAACACTGTTGAATTGGATGCTGCAAAGTCGCTTATTAGCCCTCCTCCAGAAGATACCACACGAGCGGGAACCAGTCGTCCGTCTGTGCGTTTCATCCGATTTATTTCCCTCTCGATCTTGATCTAACCAACCCGCCCATCTTGTTACTCTAGTCCTTATGGACTAGATCTGGTTCTGAGCCTCTCTCCGACCCTCAAACTTCAAGTTCATCTAAACGCAAACGTTCCATATTTCCGTCTCGTGCTTTGCACGATCATGACGGACCCAATCAATCTCAGCAAATAGCAGTACCAAGTCCTAATCCGAAACCTCGTAAACTGGCTTGTAGAGCTCACTTTGGATCAGATGCAGGCGAGTCGGCCTCTTTGAACGCGTTTGACTTGTCCGTTGACATCATCGATATGTTTCAGAGGATGATGCCGGATCCATCGGCCACTGCTCTTCCCAGGTATCCCCCAGGAAACATCGTCAGAGTCATGCTCCCCCTCCCGACAGTGTCCGCCCCGATCGTGTTCACCGTTCACCTTCCCTTCCTGTGAGCCCTAGCAAGTCTCGACGCACACCCACTCTTCTTCGTTCTCCTCACGCAGACAAAGACAAGGCAGACTATATACCACCCATTCCTTCGCATACCCGTCAACACTTGTCCGCGCAAGCTCGATCTTCCACGCCCCATCCTCCTTATGAGCCTCCCGCTGAACGTTTTACACCCCCTCGAGAAGTATTCCGATCTAGTCCACGCGTCTCAAAGTCCAGTAAGCGCAAGAAGATACTCAAAGTTACGATCAAGAAGGAGCCTCCCGAGATCGATCTATCTCGCCTTCCTCCCCCGTCGCCTACCGATGACCCACTCCTACTCCATGGTCGTGTGCAATCTCCACGGCGGCCAATCCCAACACACGCACGAGAAACCCCGTTACTTGAAAGCACGCCTCCGGGGCCGAGTAAGCCTATATCACCTTTCAAATGCAGCGCACTTGATTTCCCCCTTCCTGGGATCCCGTCCGATGTGGATGACAATGACGATGACGATCTTCCCGAGCAACCGGTTTTCAACTTTGCCGGGGCGGGTGAAGACCCCTGGAGTTCGTCTGCCGGTGGTTCGTCAGAGCAGGAGGGCGAATACACTGGCAAATTCCGCGAGATGAATATACCCACCAAGGTTGATCCACCAACGAGCACGACCAGAGAAAGGATCGAACGGTGGGGGCGTCCTACCAGTCCATTCCCCCGTAAAGGCAGTCCAATCCCTGAAAAGGACGCAAACATTGAACTTGACGAAACCAGTGATTCCAGCGATATGGATCTTCCGTTAGAGCAGCCTCAATTCCAAACTAATTTGCCCGGGGATCCTCATGTTTCAGAAGCCCTCGAGGACGCCCAAAGTGAAATTGAAGCGCACCAAGAACCAAAGGACACGATAATTTCGGAGACTGTGGAAATAGTGTCGCCAAATGACCTTGCTTACGACAATCACGTTGGAGTCGCTACAGAAACCGAAGCTATATATCTCGACCAGGAGAATAGAGATGAAGACCACGAAAGTTTTCAGGGACCGCCTACCTATCCCCAAGATGACCTTCCAGCGCGCTTGGGTCTCGGAGATGAAAGCGCGGGTGTGGAGGGAAATACGCCGCTCAAAGAACTAGACGAATCTCCGCAAGAGAGTCACATTTCTACTCAAATTTCCGATGTCCATGGTGATAGCACACAGGACGCGCTGGTCGGAGAAGGACGGACGGACGAAGAGACCGTAGTTCGTGCATTGTCCAAGGAACTACCGCTATCACCACAATTCAAGTCATCGCGACAACCTACACCCGAGCCGCTGTTATTCGAAGAGCATTTAGAAGTCGATGAACCCATGCCAGAGGCCGTGGACGCAGAACCCGAAGGCGACAGTAGCGATGATAGCGATGATCTCAGCGTGGTCAAGATTGTCAGTGACGACCCTTGGGCCGCTGCACGGGCCGCGGCGATTCTGAAGCAGGTACGCTCCATGTTCCACACCTGCGTCTTTCGCGCTCTCATCTTGTTTGCAGCATGATTGGGACCTCGTCATGCAAGCCGCTCGCAAGCCGCGTCCATCACGCACAATGGAATCACTTATCCGCAAAGCTCGGCGTGCGGACCTCGCAAGCGCTGGTATTTCCAAGTCTCCGTCGCCCGCCCGCTCGGCCCGTAGTTCATTTGGAGTAGTCATAGACGGGCGCGTTGTTATGGCTGACAGTCCGTCAATGACGCTTCCAGAATTGCTTCACGAAGCAGAGTCGGAGCTTGATTCTCCGACTTTCCCACCAAAGCGTGGTGCACAGCATGACTTCAGAACGCCTTCCCCCGCACCCGTGTCATTTCGTCGTCCTGAAGCGCCGTTGGTTATCGACACCGATGGGCCCCGTGAATGGTCGCGTAGTGACTGGAAACTGCTCGATGCGTGCTTTACTGATGCAAGGCTCGAAGTCGGCGCGCGATGGGGTAGCGAAGGAACGCTGGGTGATGTGGATGCGGTGGAGCTCGAGGACGTTGTCAGTCGATTTACAGATATCTTTGGTGGCGAAGAGGTGGTCAGCGGCCTCGGTCCAGCATTCGAACGGTAGGTCCTGTTGTAAATTTGTCTCTGGTTTCGCCTACTCAATGGTGCCGCGATGCAGGGTGGATCTGTTGAAACGTGCAAAGGCCCTGCGAAGGAAACAGCGCTTGGGGGAGGGTGCACCACCTACACCAAACCTGCGAGTCTCGTCGGTCACTTCGTCAACGCCTACTGTCCCAGATTTCACACCTGTACATCCCGCGCGACTGCAATGGGTCAATTCAATACAGCCCAAGCTCCCTGCACCTGCTTTCCTACAGGCTACCCCGCGTATCCCAGCTTCGCTCATGGCTCCCCGGTACTCACACTTACTGGAAGAGGCAAAGTCTATGAACAAGCAAGACAGTTTGAGTCCAACCCCCAGCTCGGATTCGTCTGGCGAAACTCCCGCACACCCTGCACCTATAGCTGACGATGGACTTATAGAAAGCAGCCCAGTGCCATATGCGGAACCGGGTCAGTCCTTGCATCACGTTCCATCAACGCCTTCAGTGGGAACCCGAATGAAAGGATTCTTCTTCTCCTACCTTCCAACTCTCAAGAAGAAGACGCCAATATCTCATAAGCTGCGTGAGCCGGCTCGTCAAGGCTTACCGCTTCCCCCGCCAGAATTGCTGGAGAAGCCACGAGGCCCTGTTATAACGCCGTTGCCTAAACCACTGCCACGCGTGAAACACCCAAAGGAGCTGGTGCACTTGCAACATGCCCCTCTACCTAGCCACATTCCTACGCTGCCGCAAGCGCCAAAGCGGATGGTTGAGCTGCGGCCAGTATCTCCCAACTCCCCACCAGCCGCGGCCTCGGGCGCGATAAAGATACCTGAGGGACGGAGGAGTAGCGGGGGGAGCGTGAAGGATCTCGTACACAGTTTCGAGGAGATGGAGCGGTCGAGGGAGATTGAAGAGCGTGCGCTTCAGTTGCGGAGACAGAAGAGTGCGGGGCGGCTGGCCGCCAGCGCCACTAATACTACGAGCACGATGAACGACAAACCTCCATGGAGGTGAATCTGGGTCGTGTGTTTCTGGGCATCATCATCTTGTTGTCGATGTTTTGTTGATTTGTTCGCATCTGCTTTACATTTTACGCTGTATTTTTTTCGCATATGTTTTTCGTTTTTCTGTAGGACATATAGTATCACTCCAACTTCACCGATATGAAATATGTTTTGTAAGCTTGACCTTTGACGCTCAACCTTGATTCCAGATGTCACTATTGAGTGACCCCGAGTGGGTGTTGTTCTCTCCGTGTACTCGTTAATGCGGCTAATCTTTCGTTGACCATACAGCTTATTGATACATAGCATACGTCTCGGCTATCTACGCAACGTCGAGGACCCATACGGGCCCCGTCTCATCTCTTTCAACCCTTCCTTCTCCACCAATCCCTATGTCAACGCTGCTTCGCTCGCAGACGTCAACAAGTGGCCAGAACTAACAACACCACCCAGCCCACCCCTCTCTCCTAAAGAGACGGACGGTCCGACGCATCATCTCGGCAGCATCTCTCATGCAGGCTTCCCTGGTGCAACAGGCCTCAACTATAGTTCCACCATCCTCGGACCCTCACGCACTGGCGCATTGGGTATGAGCGTCAACGGACGCCGTCGTGCGTCTAGATTGCAGCAGACCGTCGTCGTCATACCACCCCCACAGGATGACACGCCATCAAAATCGCCACAGGAGCAACCACGCGCCGCGCCAGCACCACCAGTAGCAGCAGCATCGGCGGGGGCGGATTCACCGCCACCACCACCGCCACCCCCAAAGATATACGTTCCTAATTTTAGAGGTGCTGCAGAAATGGACGAACGACGCCGTCTGAGGTTGCGGCAGCGGCATGGAGTCGCTGCTGCTGCTGCTGCCGCGGCCGCGGCCGCTGCGGCTGGTGCAGCGCCTGGGACGAGGGTCCTCGCGTCTCCAGGGAAGGGCGTTCCTGCGCTTGAATTGATGTCTTCGGAAGAGGAGGAAGATTCGTTTTCGCCGGAGGAGGACGAGGATTTTGACGATGTGGTTGAAGTGGGTGTCAGTGTTGACATTGACGAGGATGAGGATGAGTTTGATCCGTGAGTTTGTCTTCCCTCAAACAAAGCATGGTTTGCTCATGCAACCCCGCGTGCTATAGTGAGTTCGCAACGACAAGACTGGCGGGGGTCATTTCAGAAAGCGTTGTTTCAGACGTTTTATCTGGTGTCAGTGCCAGTCTGTCCACGTCCAACTCGTTCAACATCCAATCCCCGGTTCCCCAACAAAATCGAGGCCGTGCACGGCTCAGCACCGTCACGGAAGGAAAGATAGCTGGTGTATCCTCGTCCTACCCCGATTCCTCCTCCGTGCGGCTAAGCGAACCCGGCTTCGAGATGGTCACGCCGTTCCTTTCCCGGACTTCCGAGCATACACCTGTGACAAAGCCAAGTAAGCCTAGGCGCGCATCGCATGGGGCAAGCGGGGCAAACACGAACACTCACACCCCGGTCATTGTCGAGGAAGATCTCTTCACGCGACAGAAAGTGGTGGTCCCCGTGCGTCCCGCCAGGTCAGCGCTCAGCAGCATGTTGGCCGTTTCCAATACGACGAACCCGTTCTCCGACCTGTACTCTGCGATCGCCGGACGCGGCGTCTCGCAGGCGTTGTCGATGACCGTTACCGTCTTCTTCCCCTTTGCACGCGAGCCAGCTGGGAAACCAATGGCGTTAAACGTGAGGAGGGACGCGACGGTAGAGGAGGTGCTTGGGTTTGCACTATGGAGCTATTGGGAGGAGGGCTGGTTGCCTAGGCTAGATGAGGATCCCAATACCCCAGAGGAAATGTTGAGTGCCATCGGATGGGTGATGAAGATCGCCGAGGAAGATGGCGAGGTGGATGAGGACTTTCCACGTAAGTCGATAATTCATCTAACACCAAACATTCTAGAAACCTTTCCCATCTACTCCTCAATTGATCTAACCGCTCTTTTCTTTTCTAGCTCCGAACAGAGAGTCTAAGATCTCTAAATTCAACATCGAGGCGTACGCGGTCCTTGAGGCGAGTCCCGCACAAGGTTTGCCATTTCGGGATTTTTAGCCGGTCGACCTTTTTCTAACTAACAGCCGGGCGGGCGTATTAACTTTTAGTGCAACAGAACAAGATTCTGGAAAGCAAAATACAGCGCAGCCCATCGCGCGTGGCTAAGACGAAGAAAGCGGACATATCCAGTTCAACGTTAGCACCTGCAACCTCAAGCGCACCGATTTTGAGCGGAAGCACGCTAGTCACTTCGGCGCTAAGCAGTTCAGCCTTGCCAAGCTCGATCAGTCCCTCAGGGCCCAAGATTTACCTTCGCATCCGAATTCAGGATACCGCTGACGCGGCACAACTTTATACCACCATCTCCGTGTATGCCATCTCCCCATTTTGTCCTCGCCCGACCGATCGTAATGTGATGGTTTATTGAATAGTTGGGCGATGATGTACATGCAAGACGCACTAGAAATGGTTTGTCGACGGCGGAGACTACAGGCGAAAGAATACGCGCTGTTGCTCTCTGAGCTGAACATCCTCATTCCGCTCGACCGCACCGTCGCGAGTCTGCAAGGAAAGTCGGACCTCACGCTCGTAAAACGCTCGAGGTTAGAAGAACTAAAGGTTGATGTACG
Source organism: Lactifluus pinguis (assembly GCA_003313945.1). Lineage (NCBI taxonomy): Eukaryota > Fungi > Basidiomycota > Agaricomycetes > Russulales > Russulaceae > Lactifluus > Lactifluus pinguis. Next base: position 44,911 of record QLPA01000766.1, read on the forward strand.
ACCTTCTGCGCGGTCGACCGATCCGAACGGTATGGTCTTTCCCTTTTCCTGCACCGTATCGCGCATGCAAGCTCTTCTGTTTTCTGATCGTGTCCTGTCGTTTTTTTCAGCGTCAATCTTCAAGCGCATGTCCGACACATCTGATCTTGACTTTAATACCTCGCAAGACTTTACCGCTGCGTATAAGGTCAGTATAATAACGATTTATTTATTTATTGCCTCGCGTCCCAATCATTGACTGTCTCCCGTCGGGTCGTATCGTAGAAATACACCGTATACAGAAAGATGCCGATGATCGTCGGGAGACATGAACGTATACTCGCAATCGACGGGTCGTACATTCATGTACGTATATCACAACTCTTGTTGTTCCCTCGCGGTTGACCCAAATACTTTTGTTCTTTCGTCGTGGTGCAGATTATGCCGACGGCAAACAAGGCCGCCAAAGCAGTCTTTGACAGTGGCAAGACGTCGTCGTATCACATCAACAGCGTCGTCTCGTGCCAAACCGGCAAGTCATCCTCCGCCGCGTTCCGCATCATCGTCCATCGCGTCTCCCGCGATGGTGGGAACAAGCGGTACGAATTTGAGGCCGAGAGTGCCAAGGTTGCGAGTGCGTGTTTTGTCCCATTTTGTTTTCGTTGCAAAACATGTCTAACTAATTTTTGCCTGGATTTTATAATGCGCACGAGTAGACGAGATTGTGCAGACTATCAAGGGCCTCAAATCTGCATTGGAGCGCTCAGACAGTATCTTCGGCAAAGCACGGCGGTTCAAACACATGCCGTGATTCCACTCTCTACTGGCCATCACGATACCCCCAGCACTCTGTCCCATCTCCCCTCATTTCCCCACTCTGGATTCAAAAGCATGAGTGTATCCATAGCGACTGCCCGTACAGTATGTGCTCTAGATAGTGAATAAGAAAATGTGTTACTCGTTGAAAAAGTATTTCCCCCGCGAAGGCAAACTTTTCAGAGAAACTCGAGCCCAATGCCGAGCTGCACGCCTTTTCGTGTACCGTCTGATGCACGCGCGGCGAGCGGCAGGCCAAAGTTGAGTTCGACGCGTACGGGATCGAAAAGGTAAATCAACCCCACGCCGGCCGCGACCGACGGCTGCGTGAGCGCAGCCACGACGCTCGATCGTAGTGTGGAGCCCGTGCCCGCCGCGGTGTCTGCGCGCCAACGGAACGACTCGAGCTGTCCTGCGTTGATAAACGCATGGGCTTTGACGGGCCAGAGTGGCTTGAACGGGAGATGAGTTATGAGACTCGCGCCTGCGGCCCAAAACAGGTCGCCTCCAAGTGAGTCGGCTGTACATGCCCCCCCACAAAAAAAATGGTAGTTGAACGGATGAACGGGTGGGTTAGCGGTGGAGATAAATGAAAGAACGAGACGAGACGGACCGCCGTCACGGGGACCGAGGCTGTTCGCGCGAAACATTCGGATGTTCGTCGGCCCGCCCAGCTGGAACCGATCAGATAATGTCGGTGCGGACGTGGTGCCCTCACTGCCGAGGGGGTGCAAGACACCTGCGCGCGCACCTAGCGAGAGGAGCTGCGGGGCGGTTGGATGGGTGAGTATCAACTGGTAAGAAGGTTTTTTTTTTCAAAAAAAAGTTAACAGACAAGACCGGGATGTAATACGCGCGAGGCGTGCAAGTCTGCCTCTGCTTTGTAAAATGTGACGCCGCCGCCGAGACCTGCGAGCTCGTGTCGTAACTGCGTACGTACGCCACGGGTACCGAGTGTTGGGTGGTCTCGCGTGTCGCGTGTCCACGTATGGAAGAGCGATGACTTGATTGAAGTACCTGCATCGGTGCGTACACTAAGCCGTTCGTGAGCTAGCTGGTAAGTCGATGGAATTTGGAATTTTTAAAATAAAAAAAAAGTTTGTGAACGTGATGCGAACCTGAGAGACGCGGTGGGTTTGAGACCGCCAATGTGGCGGAGCGTCGCTTCGTAGCCAAACTCATGTTGTCCTGCGCGGGCGCCAACTGCACCGTGCTAGCAAGCGGCGGTGGGCATTCGCGGGTCAATCTATGGGCGGCTGACACGGACGCGACGTACGCGGATGAGAGCACGCGCACCGCGAAGGATTTCTGTGGCGCTCATATAGGATGTGTTGTCGCGGTCGAGAGCAAAGATGGATAGTTCTCCGTGAGTGTCGAAGGTGCGGGTGAGCGGAGCGGAGAGGGCGGCGTGGAAGGAGCGACGGGTTTTGGTGCCAAAGGAGACGTTCGCTTCAAATGTTTCTCCGCCACCAAAAATATTTCTTATTCTACTTGTCGCGCTCTGTAAGAGGAAATGATGGTTAAGAGGACTACAACGGGGGAAGCTTGGGGGTGGATGATGCGCACCGCGTTGCCTTCACTGTTTCCAACTTCGGTAGATGTTTTAAGAAAAAAACGGGGACGTTCTCGAGTGGTAAAAATGACATCGATATCACCGAGCTTTGCGGAAGGCTCTGCGGAAGGTTCTAAACGTGCATGGACGGTCTGGAAAAGGTCGGATTGAACGAGGTAGTGACCAATGTCTCGGGTGGCACGAAGAACTGAGTCAAAAGAAGAAGGAGTATGTGGTAGTGGGAGATTAGGATATACGATAGATGCGAGAAAAGACCTGCGAGTATTTTTTGCGCCGTCTATGCGAACAGCAGCGATGCGAGCGTGTTGGTCGAGCAAAGCGTGGTCCATAATCCCATTTCGGGGTTAACCGCTCATTCTTTTATTTATACACGGCAACTCGGCAACCGTGAACGTTCTCTACATTTCAAGCCCCCAAAACACCTGAAATATCATAAAGACATGTATTAAATGACACCTGCCAAGTATCAAATGATGCGGGTCAGAAATGAGTGAGATATAACAAAAGTGTCCGGATGATGAGTGTCGCCGACGGAAGAAACTTTTTTTTAACTCGTTACACCCACATTTCATGATTTTAATCACCCCAAGCGAACAATCTATCGTTCAGTTCGATGTGATGCCCTAATCATCCAGTCATGCGCGCGCGGCGCAGATCAAGCTTCCCTTCTTATTACATTTCTTACCTTCAACCCACAATGGTCCAACAGGTTTCAATCCCTGCCCACAACGAATATACACCGCTCCTACAGGACGGTACGAACACCGTTACCACTCGTTCACCGGATGCAACTAGCGTTTACACCGACGAACTCCGGCTCTTGGCCAAATCCATGTCTCCAGTTCTTTGGTAGGCTCCCAATGCCCTGTCTTTATTGCCTGTGACTAAAGTAACGACATTCCCAGCACTCACCTCTTTGAATATTCCCTCATAATCACCAGTGTCGTAGCCATCGGACATCTCTCAACCGTGGCGCTCGCAGCGGCCAATATTGGGATGATGACGGCCAGTGTCACGGGCTATAGCATCATCCTTGGCCTCGCCAGCACCCTCGACACTGTGTTGCCTGGTGCTTGGACGTCGTCCCAGCCACGGACCGTCGGGCTCTGGTCGCAGCGCATGGGTCAGTGCACGAGCATAGCTTTTTTTTTTTTTCCATGGATGCTGACATCAGATTTGATGCTTCCGTGCTTTAGCTGTCGTGATGACCGGCTTTTTGATGGTATGCCCGTTCCCGGCTTTGTGTACTTGCTAGGACCTAGCTGACCAATCGTTCTTCCAGCCAATTCTTTTTCTTTGGTTCAATGCAGAGTCAATGTTAATATCCTTGCGCCAAGACCCTGAAGTCGCTCACCTTGCTGCCGTTTACCTCAAGTATGCATCTATTGGTCTCCCCGCCTATAGTTTCAATTCCATTTCCCGGTGCGTCCTGATCGAAGGCCATAAGATATCACCTTGACGGTCTTCAAGCCGATATTTTCAATCACAAGGTCTCTTCACAGTTCCGACTCGAATCATCCTCGTAGTTGCACCTGTCAATGTCGTCCTCAACTATCTACTCGGTAAACAATTGACCGTCCGCATCGCTTCTCATAGTGACCACTCACTTTTGCATACAGTTCAGGGCCCCGAGCCCATTGCTCTTGGCTTTATCGGTGCACCGCTAGCAACGGCTATTTCCTTCAACTTGATTTCTATTGCTTCTGTCATATACGGAATATTCTTTGTTCCAAGCACTGCCTGGCACCCTTTCTCGAGCCTTAGTTTTACCAACCTTGGTATCCTTATTCGACTGGGCGTGGCAGGCATCGGTTTGTCCACTGTGGATACGCCAACTTCCTACTCTTGACATGTGACTTCAGGGCAGACTGCATCCGAGTGGTGGTCCTGGGAGCTCATGAGTCGTGAGTCGTTGTCTTTTGATCATCTGAATGGTCTCACCAACGAAGTTTACCCAGTCGCCGCCAGCATGTAAGCCGTGGGTGCATTACCTGGTATCAGTCACTGAATCGTAATCCAAACCAGCTTCGGGCCTACCGCACTAGCGTCGCAATCCGTGCTATTGGTGTCTGCGTCAACAACGTTCCAAGGACCTTTCGCCGTGGCAGTAGCCACATCTGTCAGGTGGTCATGGCTAGATCTCACGTTTAGTACGCCATTCTTATCTCGTTGTAGAATAGGGAATCTATTGGGAGAACAGAATGCCGCCCGCGCGGCAGTATCTGCGAAGGTGTCAATGCTCTTCGGACTTGTCTTTGCAGGAATCTCTAGGTCAGGATAGTCTTGCTTCCCTTTGCGCACCTGGCCACTGATGCCAGATTAAAGCTCGTTATACTTGATTTTCAGGAATCAGTGGGGCTACCTGTTCAATGACGATCCAGGTTCGTCGCTTACCCATATCCCCACCGCGCGTCACCTCGGTTTACTCTCACTTGCAGAGGTCGTCGCCCTGGTAGCTTCAATTCTTTCCCTCTTGGCTCTTTTCCAAGTATTTGAGGCGCTTAGCACTATCACAGCAGGGATACTGAGAGCTCGAGGGAAACAGGTTTGCTTTCACGCTTTTTTTGGCCTACAGTGTACTTGACGAACCTTCTGGACCCAGGCTATCGGGGCTCTATTAAACTTAAGGTAGGTCCGCGTACACATATAATTCCTCTGAAGTTACCACGCTGAAGCTGATCTTCCGTCCAGTGCCTTCTACGCATTCGGTGAGTTGTCCTCACCGTCCTTGAGTGACTACCTTTCGAGTAATGTATCACATAGGCATTCCGGTTGGAATTTGGTTAGCACTCCGACGTGATATGGGACTTCACGGACTATGGTGCGGCCAGACGTTGTCGCTCATTTGTATCTCCACGGTCGGCGTGTGGATCGTGCTAAGGACAGACTGGGAGCAGGAGGTGCAAAACGTACAGAAGCGGTTAGAGGAAGATAGGGCGTACCAGAGCAAGTACAGGGAGGACAATAGCGGGGGCGAGTTTGCTTGGGGTGGTTAAGGGCATTGGTAGCCAGTAGATCTTAAGGGGGGTGATCTGTGCCTGGACTAGCTCACAAGTTTATTGTGGGCGGAGATGAGAAATCGGAGGAGTTGTTTTTGGCAAGTGAAACGACCCATACACCTGATCATTGTAACCTCAATGAACCGGATGGTGATGAGATACGAGCCCCAGACGACTTTTGAGGGAAATTATTTTTATGAACTGCATAGAAGACATACTGCTCAACAACTCGGTTCACGCATGAATCGCCTGCAGACTCGTCAAATGGCGGTTTTTGAACCAGTGGCCGAGCTCTAAGTTGAGTTTGTGCCCAAATATGAATATAAACAATTCTTAGTGCGTTATAATAATTGCTCATCTTGTTGATGATGGCCGTACGAGAGGGGCCTTGAGGGCAGGATATAGTCCAAGCAGAAAAGGGGCAAACGCGTGGGCGCCAGCACCATGCACTGTACTGTATAGTTGTGGCGAGAGCGTGCGACGATTGTTTTCTTCCCAACATAACGTAAACGTAACATCAACAAAGTGTTGCGAGGGCAACAAAGAACGCTGTCCTCAATTGACCATCCCTGCGCAACCGGTTACTTGTCACTACTCGCTGCCAATTGCTCGCCTCTTCTTCTGCCGTCTGAGGTCCCTACGTCTCTTCCCCATGGGTGTGCTGTTGAACCATCCCGCCGTGTCGTGACCGCGGCTTCTTCACCTTTCTCGTGGTCAGTCCATTCACGGTACTTTTAACATGTGAGCGGTGCGCGTGCTTGATGATCCAATTAACTCTCAAACACATTCTGTTTGCGCCCACCTTTTGGTTTAATAAAAAAAAAAGTCCTGTCTATCTGACCACTCGAACTTACCAAACGGTTTAAGATTTAATAAGCGTTCATTATCGGCCACCTGACCCCGAGAGCATTTGTGGTATCTATGAACTGTTTCCCCATTATTGGGTTCTTGCTTTCGGGTATCACTAGGTGCCAGGGCCGAAGTATCTGTCTTATTTGACATGCTTCTTTACCGCGGCCCAAGTCAATTTCTGTGTGGTTCTGTGGCAATATCTAACTACTTGTTCCGAAATTACCCTCGGTCTCGTCTATTACCACCGTAATGCGCAGCGTTTACATATATGCACCCTTCACTCGAGTCTGGGTGCATTGGTACTCTACACCATGTACTCGCTACCGGGGCCATCTGAGGACGAGAAAACTCTTTCCGCCAAGCTTTCCCCTGAGGTCTCTGCCAGTGACCGGAAATTTGTGGACATTGACCTAAGCACATATCACGAAAATTGTATTGGGCGACTTGTCCTCGATCCCAGGTGTGGCCGACCCCCCCTCTTGCGGATGTATTTTGTTAACCACCCACTTGGGCAACAGCGAGGCGCGGATCGAATTTGGCAACACAATCGCGTCACGCTTGAAGCTTTCGCCGGATGGGAAGACAGTCTTGTGGCCGCAGCCTACTAATGATCCTGAAGACCCACAGAACGTCCGTCTCCATTTTTGTTCAGGAAGTCTACTGAAACTGGGGAATGGTGACTGACTTCCAACCTCTCAGTGGTCCGAAAGGCGAAAGACTGTTCAGCTGGTCATCATCACACTTGCCTCGGTGGTCCCCGACTTTGACTCGGGTATAGGTTGGTGTGAACATAGAAGCGAGGACAATGCCATATGTGACTGAGTCTCATCTTTCCGGTACAGGAATTGCGTCGATCTTTTCGCTCGCGAAACAGTATGACACCACGCCCGGTAAGATCAACGACCTCACATCCAAGTGCGTATCGCTGTTATTTGTCGCGCCTTCATCTAGCTTAGCGTCTGTGTTTTTGTAGCTGGAGTATTTTCCTCCTAGGTTTTTAACTAACGTCTCATAACCACCTATCAGCAGCCTAACAGAATGCCGTGACAGGATGGGGTACCCTCTTCGCCGTGATGCTTGCCCGTCGTTATGGGCGATTGCCGGTGCTCCTTTGGTCACAGGCTCGTTGCTAGGGCCCCATACTGTAATTAGCCGTATTATCCTAACCTACCAGCTTTGTAGGTTCTCGCGCTTGGTTTTCTTGTTGGTTGCACCTTCGCTCCTAATTTGAAAACCTTCACGGGTCAGTTGTTCATTTGCCGCGGATATGAAGCACACGCTGACGTCTTCCTTGTCTTCTTATGAAGCGATGCGATGCTTGACAGCTTTCTTTGGGTATGTGGATCGCTGGTTATCACACCCCAACACGTTGATGCTATTTCTACTCCTCATAGGACATGCCCGCAGGCGATGGTACGGAGTACATATCACAATTCGGTCGGGCAGCATTTTTGACGAGTAGACAGGGTCTCTATGTAGTCACGGACATGTATCCCTTCCACCGTCAAGCGCAAAAGGTAAGATGACCCCCTCCACTCTCAATTACTCGGATATTTACGGAGTACTGTCTAGTTGAATATCTGGACAATGGGTTTCCTCATGTCCCCATTCATCTCGCCTTTTGCGTTCGGCTTTCTCGTTGCACGCGCAAGGTTGGTTTATCTGCTCTTTGGGATGTACGTTTCCTCAGAAATATCGTTTTGTTAGTTGGAGATGGGCATACGGAATTGGCTCCATGTATGGCGCATTCGTCCTTATCCTCATTGTATTCTTCGGACGTGAGACGTGAGTATATTCATCCTTTCTACGACTGACCTACTTATGGATCGTGAGTAGGATGTACGATCGTGGTGTGAGATTCCCCCCACTCCGAGGGAAAGATGGTCTGCATTATCGTATAGAGACGCTTGTGGGCATAACTGGGATGAAGATGGCAAAGTACAGGTCAACTTGGCGCGAAGCTGTTTCTGCCCCATTCAAACTCGTTTGGCGCCCACAGCTTCTAAGCGTAATGATTTTTGAGGTAATTCCTTATTTCCCACCTGGATAACACTCGCGGTTGGCTGAGGAAGCCGCGCGCGCACAGGCTGTTCTGTTTGGTTTTTCGATTGGCATCAACGTGCGTACGCTGTGGATGCCCTATTGTCATGAAGTCATTCCTCAACTCTTCAAATAGGTCACCAATGCTGTTTTTCTTGGCACTCCGCCTCCTGTAGGGTACGGCTTTTCCCAATACGCCATCGCTGGCGCATATGCAACGCCAATGGTTGTACTCCCTTCAAAGCAGTCTGTCATTTGGCTTACGAGAGTCATTCATGCAGATCGCGGTCATCATTGGCGAGCTGATCGGTCACTTCGTGAATGATGCCATCATGTACGGCACAACAAGACGTAATCATGGCGTCTTCGAGGCTGAGAGTCGACTATGGCAAGTAGCGTTCATGTGAATCGTTGCGAAAGGGGCTCAACAGTTTGACAATGCATTGGGTCGGCTTGACAGGACATGCTACATAGGTGTCTCGCTGTATATCTGTGGTTTCCTTGTTCTTGGCGCCGCACTCCAAAACCACCTTTCTGTTGGTTTGCTCGTGATAGGGTGGGGAACAGCCGTGGTCGCAGTGATGGTAAACACGGTAGCAGTTTGTACGTCTTTTTCTATGCCCGCATCGGAGGAAGGGTTGAAGATCTCTTCCCCTCAGTTGCGTACACCAACGACTGCTTCCCGAAACAACAGGGCGAGATCGGCGCACTGATGAATCTCGCCCGTGTGCTATGTGGTTTTAGCGTTGCATACTTCCAAGTCCCATGGGCGACAAAACATGGAGCCCTGCAGACTTTCGGTTGCGAGGCTGCGTACGTCATCTCCCTTGGCTCACCATGCCTGTCATCTAATGCTAACCTCACATCATGATCGTTGATGTTCCAGCGTCGTTGCTGGGCTGTTTATTCTCATAGTACCGACGGTTCAGCTTACGGGAAGGACGTTGAGGGTGCGTAGATAGCTTTCCTGAAGTTTGTGCCTGACATCTTGCTTTCCCAGAAGCGCTTCTCATATTAGAGGGGGACTTTCCACCTGCTGTCATGCTACGTCCCACTAGCCCAACGCAAGAGCACAGATCGAACTATCATATTCTAGTCCCCTCCTCTTCTGGCCCAGACAGTTTCCTCACTTGTTATGCGATACCTCTCTGATTTTTCCCTCAAAGCCCAAAGTCAGCAGTCACTCATTTATCTTTTCAGCTACTGTATAATACCCATGGGCCCAGTCTTCACCCTGTATGTTAGTATGTTATGTACCAAGAGAGTTGTTTGTCCCAAACATTAGGAATGAACTGAGTTGTCCACAGGACAGCCTGTTCGTTTATTGCCGAGGTCGGAGTGTTAAGCCGTTTATAGATTACGTCAGTATCGGCTTTCCCCGGGGGCCCATTTCATCCGTGCGAACTTCAACTTTACTGTACTTGCTGCTCCTCGTCACTTCAATCGACCGAGGTTCATACGGGTGTGTCGTTGAATATGTCGCTGCGTAATGACCTACATGTTGTGGCAGTGTTCTTACGGTACTTATTCTATGCATATGCTATTGAAGAAGCACCGCGCGCTTTCGACCGACCATTTGCTCAACTAAAAATTTGTTCCTGATACGCGTTCTGGTTGCAACCCTTGATTCTGCATTCAAATCAAACCCACGGATCAACGCGGACATTGGTAGAAGTGTATTGAAACCTTGTTCATTTGGTCACCCTACGCTCATCGCACGCTTCTAGAAGCAATATATATGTATTATTGGGGGCCCCAGAGCCGAAGATCTGTCTTACTTGCCACCAGTATGCTGCTTCTTACTCAGTTGCGGCGCGGGTCCATTACCGTGTGTGCTTCGTTGCAACTTTCAATATATTAAAAACCTTCTCCTTTGCCATTGTACGACGCGTGCTGTAACAAATGCACCCTTCCCTCGCGCGTCAATGCACACTGGCATCTTATACCATGTCGTTGCTCCCAGTACAGTCTGAGCTAGGGGATGTGGAAACGGATGGGAATTTACTGGACATTGACCTGAATACGTGCCATGAAAAACATATCGGACGACTTGTTCTTGATCCCCACCTGTCATCCCTATGGACTACAAGTGGGCACAGGAGCTCGGTCTCATTCGTAAACCCGCTGCGTTCATCTCAACCATCTCGGATGAGCGTGGACAGGAGCTTATCTACGCTGGCATGCGCATATCAGATGTATTCAAGGATGACATTGGTCTCGGAGGGGTCGTAAGTTTGCTGTGGTTCAAGCGCCGCCTTCCACAGTGGGCGGCCAAGTTCATCGAAATGGTGCTCATGTTGACAGCTGATCATGGCCCAGCTGTCTCTGGGTAAGTAGAGCTCAATCACGTTCTTCCTGGTTATGCTAATCTGCCCCTCAGCGCCATGAATACGATTGTCGCGATGCGCGCAGGCAAGGACCTTATATCTTCCCTCGCATCTGGCCTCCTCACCATCGATAGCCGCTTTGATGGTGCTCTTGATGAAGCTGCTTCTATTGTTCTCCGGCGCCCGGGATACCGGCCTCACTCCCCGCGAGTTTGTCGACCAATCAAGGAAGGCGAACAAACTGAGTGCGTTCATCTTATGAAGACGGCTTGATCCGCGTACTGATCGATCCTTGTAGTTTCCGGTATTGGCCACAAGATTAAGAGCGTAAATAACCCTGATTTGCGCGTCGAACTTGTGAAGGAATATGTGCGAAAACACTTCCCTAGCCACGCGCTACTCGACTATGCCCTCGCGGTCGAAAAGGTGACGACTGCAAAGAAGACACACTTATCCTCAATGTCGATGTATGCATTGCAGTTTACTTTATCGATCTGCTGCACGATTTAGGGGCATTCACCCGTGAAGAGGCGGACGATTGCATCAAGATCTGAACACTCAACGGCCTCTTTGTGTTGGGTCGTTCAATTAGTTTCATCGGCCATCACCTCGACCAGAAGCGCCTCCGTGCACCATTGTACCGCTACCCTGCGGACGATATCTTCATCAACATGGCGGATATGTCGCAACCGCGCGTATCAGGTCGTATTTGAGCGTTAGGACAAACCGAAGAAATATGTTGTCGTGTAAATAAAAAGGACCTACCAGCAGAAGTAAAGCTGCGTCACGCGGGGTTTTGTCATTCTAATTGTGCGATACGATATACTACACCCGTTTCATGAATCATTTCTCTTTCCCGAGTTCTTGTCGCCTCATCAACTTTCAGTGATTTAGTTGGATCGCTAGTAGCAATGGTATCGGGATGGACTATATATAAAGTCCGTGGGCACTATAATCTACATATTTAGCACAGTTTACTAAACAAGTCTGACGTCTCGACCAAGATGTTCCCATAGCTGTCGTTTAGGAGGGAATTCCCTCCAACTCTTCGTCGCTATGATCATCCGCGGAGATGCCGAGCTCGATGCGTGTGGTGAGGACGCAGGTTGTGGCTGGGTCGGGGGAAGAACTTGATATGGTATTGTCAGGGGTCGCAGCCTCGTATAAGTTAAGAACGAGACGTGAGCACAAGGTCACTGAGATACTGGTCAAACGTAGTGTATAAGTATTTTTCGAAATTTATGTGACGTGTTTTTGAAAAGTTACGGACCAATTGACGGGATGAATAAAAATATTTTTCAGAGTGGGCTGAATTCACATAACCCGGATCAGATTGAACACGATAGACAGGATATGAATGTGGTGCCAAGGTCTTACCCGGAAGAACTAGGGGACACAAGTTAGATTCTGAAAGGGTAAGGCTTTGGGGGAATGCAGAACACACGTAGAGAACCAAGATGTTTGTGAGAACCGCAAGGCCCAGGATGCTACGACACCAATTATTGAGGTTAAACTCAGATGGCAAGGCAACCTCCCTCGCATCAAGTGGTACTTACGCAAAGTAAAGAGCGCCTAGTATAGATGAGTATTAGTGCTGTTCTTGCTCTACGTGCCACGGGTTCGAGCCTAGTTACCGTCTCGTAGTAATATATCTAATAGTCCCGTCCCCTTGGGGCCAATTGCAGTGTTGAGTGTCTTACGCACCTTGACAGTCCTCATGACTGTCAGAGTGAAGACTACAGCATCAAACAGTGCCTGAGCTTCCCATGCGATCGCGAGATCTGTGTATGTACATCTTGAAGTTTGTTTTACCCGCGACGAGCTACGGTACTTACGGACGGCACTGTTCAGAGGGGTATGAGAAAGACGTTCTGCTCGTCGGTATTATAGCAAGGGACTAGGTACGTACCTTTTCTGTGGAATCGAGATAAGACAGCCAGGTACGCCGTGTATGAGGTTACGTTTCTGGCCAGACAGAACCCACTTTGACACATGGACGGTTAGAGGGGAGAAGTTTCACGCGGGTATGAAGGACAGGCTTACACTGAGGACAGCTGCCAATACAACACCGAGGCTGAAGGCACCTGTTCTGATGCTGCGGGGAATCTGGTACAGAGCAAAAATGCGTGAAAGGAGAATTCCTGGAAAAGGAATTAGCTGTTCCTCGGACGTCTTCTGGGGGGCGATGCGGAAGTCGCACCGGCAACAATGCACTGGCTCAGAACCACCAAAATCTGGTGGGCATGAGCGACGGATCTGCAACTAATAGACAAACGAGATCTCAGTCTCGTATCGACGATTGTTATGTTATACGACTGACTTCTAGAGAAGAATGATGTTTCAGGATGCGGTGGGAGTATATATAAACTTGAGTGTCGTCTTACCTCCTCTTTTGTGTCCCTACTGAAAAAGACCAGTGCAGATGCCCCGGTGTTCGCAACGAGGCCCACATAGCGATTTAGAAAAAATAGAGCCGTATGCCTCGAGAGTGGTTGAGGCCAGATGTGAGATACTTCGGCAGAAAAGGTCAAGATATGATCATAAACGAGAAGGGCTATAGTGAAAACGGTCTTTATTCAAGAGGAGTCACGGTACAGACTCACAGACTCACAGATTGAAGCAAATGATACATAAGCATGCGTGGAGCTGGTGAAAAAATCCTCCGTCAGTCTAAGAGTCATGGCAACATATGAGTGTCCATACACGTCAGCCCAGTAGTCCAAGGACATCGGAAGCGGCTGTCCCAATTTTTTTGTTGGTAAAGAATAAAATGGCAGTGGGTGAGAGTGTCAAGTCGAGCCGTGTACATTGGACCTTATAGTGTTGGACATGACTGATGGAGATGGTCGCTGCGACATGTGCACGTAACTGTCAAGGACGTCATGCAGTCTCCAAGTTCACGAATCGCGACCAACTGTATGGCAGTTGGCGGTCACTAGCAACCAGAGAGTATTGCCAAGGTACCGTGGGTGCAGCTCCCAGTTAACCATCAGTTGCACAATCAGACACTCCCCGGGCCGGGCCGAGTGCCCCTGGTCCATTTTCCCCTTCTGTCGATGCCTTATATCACAGCGAGGTGCACTCTGAGTTTGGCCACAAGATCGCGTCATGCTTGCAGCTTTCGCCAGACGGGAAGACAGTCTTGTAGCTACAACCCACTGATGGTCCTGAGGACCCACAAAACGTCCGTCACCCATCCATTTGTTGGCCGAAATTATTGACTGTTTATCCCCGCGCTGGCCGTATCTCTACCCCCACCGTGACAGGACGTGTCCCCAGGCAACGTATAAATTATTTCCTTCAATGTGGTCGAACAGCACGTTTTCTAAGCAAACAGGGTCACTATGTTGTCACGGACATGTATCCTTTTCATCGTCAAGCGCGAGAGGTGGATGACCTCTTCCACTCTCAATTACTCAAAAATTAACAGAGTCGTGTCTAGCTGAATATCTGGACGATTGGTTTCCTCGTTGCACGCACAAGGTTGGTTACCTCGCTTTGAGGATGTGCTTTGCCCAAGGATTACTGTGCCGTCAGTCAGAGATGGATGTACGGAATCGGGTCCATGCATAGCGCATTTTTTCTCTTTCATATGGTCGTTTTGGGACGTGAGACGTGAGAGTTCGTCACCTCTACTACGGGCCCTCTTCTTATCCCGGGTAAGATGTACGGTCTTGGCGTGCGATTTCTCCCACCACAAAACACAGGTCGCCTACGTTATTGTGTTGAGACACTTGTGGGAATAGCTGGGATGAAGATGGCGAATTACAGGACAACTTGGCGTGAAGCCGTATCTGCCCCATTCAGACTCTTTTGGCGCCCACACCTTCTGAGCATACTGGTTTTTGAGGTAATTGGCTATGTTTGACACTGGGGTAACCCTCGCAGTTACCTGAGGAAGTTGCGCCGTGCACAGGCCGCTCTGTTTGGTTTTTCGATTGGCATCAACGTACGTAGTACACTTTAATCGCAATTCCCTATCGTGCTCAACATTTGTGAAACCATTCCTCAAACTCTTCGATAGGTCACCAATGCCGTTTTTCTCGCTTCTCCACCTCCTTTTGGGTACGAGTTTCCCCAATTTGCCATTGCTGGCGCATATGCAAACACCAACGGTCGTGCTTCCATCATGCTGATAGCAGTTTGCTCATGAGAGTCATTCATGTAGATCGCAGTCGTCATTGGCGAACTGATCGGCCACTTCGTGAATGATGCCATCATGTACGCCACCACAAGACGTAATCGTGGCATTTTTGGGGCTGAGAGTCGATTATGGCAAGTAGTGTTTATATGATCCATTTGGAAGGGGCTCAACAAGTCGACGATGGCCTATCGGCGGGCGGATTTACAGGACGTGCTACATAGCAATCCCGTTGTACATCTGCGGTTTCGTTGTGCTTTTCAAAACCACCTATCTGTTGGCGCACCTGTGATGGGGTGGGGAATAGCCATAGTCGCGGTGATGACGGACACCGTAGCAGTTTGTGTGTCTCTTTCCATGAGCATTTCGGAGGAAACACTAAGGGCCTATTCTCCTCAGATGCGTACGCCAGTGACTGCTTCCCGAAACACCAGGGCGAGGTCTGCGCATTGCACGTACTTTAGGTGGTTTCGACGTTGCATACTTCCAAGTTCCATGGGCGATAAAGCATGGAGCACTACAGACTCTTGGTTCCGAGGCTGCGTATGTCGTCTGCTTGACTCGTCCACTCATTTCATCTAGTGCTAGTATTCTCACATCGTTGATGTTTTAGCGTCGTTTCTGGACTGGACTATTTGTTCTCATAGTACCTACGGTCCAGCTTACGGGGAGGGTGTTGAGGGTGCGTGCACGAATTTTGCGCTTAATCCGACCCATCAACTTTCTTCCCCAGGAACGCTTTTCATGTTAGAGGGGGAATTAGTTGGGTCCACCTGTCCCTTAGGTTATTTAGATTTCTTATTGTTTTTGTTCGTCTACTTTGGGATGGACTAGTCGTTTGTGTGTACAAATTTTACTCCACCATCGCCGCACCTAATTAGGCGACTGAAGATAGTAATGTGACCTGACGGACCCAGCTGCTCAGACGGGGCGATTTTGGGAAACGATGAGAACGGGACTTAGGAATGAATACTAGGATCTTTAAGGGTAACCTAGAGGCACAATGCACGCAGCAAGCAAAGTGAGTCCAATCAACGCCACGAGTTCGATCGCTGATGTACTGTACTGGCGCCCAACCTCAGCGTTCACTGTGGAGATATGTTTACCCCAAATCGTGGACTCAACACTGGTTGGCCGATAATGGTTTTGGATTCGATGAGAATAATGCTCCGTTCTTGTTTCATTCCGGTTCTACCGGCCCACATGGCTCCATCGCGATGGCTGTGACTCAGAAGTATTCCACTTGAAAATTTCTGAGTTGAACTCAGATATCAGCACGCCGCATCCATTGGCACGTATGATCCGTTGTGAATGCGAGTTTTCATAAGCATGACGTGAAGATACAGTACCACCAAATGCCACGATGGTCATGGACAACAGCAGCTCGTGGGGGAGAGGGACGCTAGCTCGTATCGAGAAATTTTCATACCTTTGGATATGGGACAATATTAGTACAGACATCGAACAGTGATGCCAGGTCAGTGGAGCATGTCCACTTCCTCAGCTGAAGAGTGAGCGCCCCTGGTGACCCTTTTTTTCACGAGCCTGAAAATAATGAGTGACAGTTACTACGAGGATATTGGGAAGTCACCTTTCAAAGACATCCAACGGGGATGGCTGCTTGGAACTCTCTACTTCATCAATGGCAGGGGCAACAAGCGGGACCCAACTACTCAAAGGGCTTGTACCTGGCTCGTAAATTGCTTGGGCAACATATAAGAGTAAGCCATCTGGTTTGATCGCAGCGCAGTGCACAGGGCTCGTGAGCTGAGATGACTCCATATCCATCATATCCGTGTCATTCGGTCCAGGCGGGACGGATACTTGAGCGTGATGAGATGAACGAGCTCGCGGGATGATGGTACTGAGGAAGTTGGGGAAAGTTGTATTGGTATAGCATGGGATGCCGAAAAACGTGGTGGGGTACGGGAAGCGATATCCGATGGGGATTTTACGCTCTTCTGTCGAAGCGTGGAGCGCGATAGGGGGAGCGGATACTGTCGGGGGACACGAGGGCGGTAACTCGGACAAGCGGGTATCTCGCCACCAGAAACTGTACTGAACCTCGTCAGAGTGTGTAGTCTATAATCCAGAAAGAGGTGCTGACCGGAACGATGATTCGCAATCCGCAATATCCCGCCCTTTCCATTTGATGACATCGAGGACGTGAAGGATCCCATTCTCCCTCCAATTTTGATCCAAGATACAGTCCAGCACGGTGTCCGACGGCAAAGGAGATGGGAAGCGAGGGATTAAGGGCTTGCCCAAGACCCGGGAGCGGATCGTAGTATTGGGGACTAACAGGCACCTTTGCTCAGTTGTCACAAGACGGTCTGTCAGACGACGCACCAGCTCCGATCGTTCCCCCGCCCTGGAGGGAGATTGCCAGACATCTCTTCCCGACAGGAACGGGGGCTAGAGCCACCCAGCCAGTCTCGAGATCACCAGGCAACCCGTCTTCCCCACCAGCCCACAGGTCAGTTTCCTGCATCTCCAACAGCTCCGCATACATGCACTTATTAGCCCATGGGCTTGCCTTCTTTTTCGAATTTTTCGTTGCCTTCGTTCGTCTTCCTTTCCGTTTTGAAGGGGCAGTCATCGTGACCTCAGGTTCCCCCGTCGTGCTCGATTCTGCATGATAATCCAGACCGGAGACGGGAACTTGATCGGGTTCTGATCGCGGTAGTAGAGGTGCCAATTGAGCGACGCCCTCCAAGACGACATCAGGCGGGTCATCGTCTTTGCCATCTTCGTCATCGGAATGTCCAAGATTCAGGTCGGCAAATAGATCGATGTGACGTTCGCTCTCCACAAGCCTTGCCCGTCTCTAGATATACGATATTCATTGAATAGAATATCCCGATGCGATAAGTATCTGTCGCACACGCTTCTGCTCCTCCAATGCCTGTAAACAGTTCGGTTGTGTGAGCTCAGCGGACTAGTATACGTCTAGTTTCTCCGACAGACCTTGTGACGCCTTGACTCTTGCGATAAAGATGTGCTTAAAACATGCGGGGGAGGCTGTTTAAATGATGCCCTTCTGTTTGCAAACATGGTCGTCATATACAAAGCTGGGTCCCTGCGGAGCGCATGAGCCAGCCGCCACGTCGTGGCACTCCTTTGGCGCTCCTATGCAAAGTTTTAAGTTACGACGTATGCACTTCAACACAAAAGTCTGCACACTTTATTTATAATACTAATGCTCTCAAGGAAATTGCCCTACCGCTATCATCCTTGTGACTATTGAATCCCACAGAATCCCCAGATCGGGTTACCGGCCGGCTACAGCGCGTAATAGAGCCCGCGGTGGCGGCGGCGACATGAACGTAAGCTTCCTCATGTACACGTACAGATCTAACGAACACGCAATCTTGTTCAAAACTCATTCGTGGGTGGCTTCATCATCTACGCCACAACAGACCAGCCTAAATCTGAGATAAACAACTATCATTCAATAATTTAGAATACTCTGTATTTTGTCTTCGCCAGCGAGGCTACCTTGCTTGCTCCTCAAATATTTCTCCATGGTCTAACAGTCATCAGCCTCATCCTCTGTTCAGGAGTCAATCTCATACCTCATTTACGACCAGGTATTTCTGCACAAAGTCGCTCCCAAGAACATTGGTGATAGTCGCGTCCTGACGTGCAGCATCCCTGGCTTCGCTAAGCGTACACGGGAAGCGCCCTATAATACCTTTCTTTGCACGCTCTTCGGCGCTCAAATGCGCCGCAATACCTTCTATTCCTCCTATCTTCAGTTCCAAACCATTCTCTATGCCGAGGAGACCGAGTCCGAGTATGGTTGCCAGAGCGATATGAGGATTTGCAGTCGCATCGATGGTGCGCACTTCGAAATGATGGGAGCCAGGTGGACCCGTGAGACGCACTGCTACTTCCCGGTTGTCTTCTCCCCAGCAAGCATACGTGCCGCATGACCAGATGCCGTCTTGGACTCGACCATATGACTCTGCTGTTGGCAGCGTGAATGCAGTACTAGAGGGTATATTTTCAAGAAGAGACTGCAAGAACGATCGTTCTAGAGGCGTCATAGTTGTACTCCGATTAGTATTTGGATTTCGTGGGGGTGGATTTTCAAGCGGTTGAGTTGTAGGGTGTATGGATATATGTGCGTGTGCTGCGGTCCCACCTGTGATTGATATATCAAACGATTTGGGCTGGTATGAAAAGCGAAACATTTACAGTTATCTGTATTGACTCGGGGAGCAAATGTGGCATGTAGCCCGTGCTTCGCCGCAATGTTGATAATTGCCTCGCGAGTAAATACAACAGCATCAGCCGCTTCTAAGGGTGGCAGCGGACCTGTCACAACCTCGTACTGCCAGTTGTAAATTTATGTTAGCTGCGTACTAACTAGAGATAATGGTATCACAACCTGTCCAGGAGCTGCCTCTGCGTGATACATCAGGAGTTCGATATCACCAGTTTGGAGAGCATCGGCAATATCCTCAAGGCATTTTGCAGCAACAGAACCCGATAGTAATGTACGAGATGCTGACCAAGGACCGTCGCTCGCGGCCTCGATGGGATGCGTCGATTTGAGGAGAATGAATTCTGTCTCAACTCCAACAAGAAACTCGACACCCAATGCTTTACCCTTGCTAAAGTCACTTATGGTCAAAATCCACCCTACAGTTTCCGAATCTACGTACTTTACGATGCCTTTGAGAAGCCTTCGAGGACAAAGAGGTGAGAAAAAATCCTCCGAGTCATTTCTGGCATTTTCCTGAGTGGGCACCTTTTCTTCGAACCAGCCCATCAAACTCGCATGCCCAGGAGCATAGCCGCATAGGCGAGTGGAACTCAAGTCAGGAGCGTACAGGTATTCACCAGTAGCTGAAAATCCCGGAGCTATTGTTGGTCCGATGATCCCAAGGACAGCCTTGGCAATCCCTATCCCGGGGCGCGGGGCTGAAAGAAGCTTGCTAAAGGCCGAAAGGGGTATGATACGGTAGCGAGTGATGTTTGTGTAGTCGACCCATTGAAAACGGACGTAGCGTATCCCCTTCTTCTCCAACTCAAGAATGACGTTGCCTTGTCCAAGGGTTGGGAGCTCGACCAAGGCCGGCAAATATTGCACGCCGAAGGCAACTTCCGATGTCGATGTACGGGCCATAAAGTCGAAAAAGCTAATACTGTAGGTAGGGATAAGGTGTAGCTCTTTACGTTATCGCGATCTCATGGAACAGGTTTACGTGACAGAGGGCTGGACCTCACGTGACATGCCAACCATTTTCGCTATCACAGAACCGTCAATGCCATTGGGCCATACTTCTCCGCTCCTCCGACTCTTTCTTCTTGTGTTATCCCCATTAGACCCCCTTCCCTATTTCCATACACACAAATGAATTCAGTCGGGCCTAGAACACCCATCATGCCGAGAGATCTGGCGGGTAAATAAATCAATTGCACAACACCTCATTGGAAACACAAGTCTCAGTCTAGTAATTCCCTGAAAGTAAAGTAACAACTGCATATGCCGTCTCACCTCTCCAAGACATCTGTTTAGCCTTGATCGTCCAGCTCCTATGCGCATCCGAATCGGGGCATACACAACGTAGATTAAAAAAATACAATAATACTCCGCGGTGTGTGGACAGGCTTTGTCTCCGAAAAGTTCGCTCTGGAGTGATGAACTGGTTGCGACAGGCTCGAGGTCCCGTAAGCCAGATCCACGTGGCTCTTTACATTTTTGGTATAGCCCACCCGTCCAATGGACATACATGGTAATGACGCCGCGGTCAGTTTGAAACGCAATCTGTCTCCTCCATTCCCGCGGGATGCGGGGCGTTGGTCGTTGCCATTCTCTCACTTGCTGTATGAGGTCCATTCGGTCTTCAGGCGTCCAAATCGGTTTGCATGTACTCTTCCGCCGTGCGGTCTATAAGAAATCCTCATCAGACAGCTTGGTCTAATACAGTAAATATATTAAAAAAACTTTTGATCGGGTCCAACTTCAGAAGATGTTTGCCGAACTGCGTCCGAGTACGTATATTCAGGACTTATCCTTTCACATTCGGTATATCCTTGAAACAGCCTATACGGTTAGCACTTCACTCACCAAAAGATGCTGCGTCAGACGACCCGATTTGGATGTATCACAAGTCACCATATACCAGTACTCTTATTATCCCAAATCGTGTGTGATCAAACGCACCAGTTTTCTCGACCATGTTCATCGGATTCTATGCTAAATTCGCTTACTTCCTTACTAATCTCGCTAGCTCATTCCGTTGATTGGCGCGGACGCCTTACCCGATGTTTATCATGTGTCAACGTCTTCTTTAGTCGTCCGCATCACCGGGTGTCTTGACAGTTTTAATTAGGATTCGAAGCTGGGTTGTGTGTGGCATCCAGGAACTTAAATCCATGGCCTCCATCATCGCAATCTGTGGACCCCACTCCCACTCCTCCTCTTCTTGTTCTACCCTGCAGAGATGGGTTCACTCAGCGACAAAGGTTGCGACAAGGATGGTCACGTTTCTTTCGACTCTCGCCAGGTTGATACTGGTGCACATCTAGTCGCAGGTGTCACCTCAGAGCTGGATCCGTATGAGTCTTTGAGAATCAGGTAGGAGATCAGTTGGGAAGTGTCACCTTAGACTCATGACCTCAAACTTGAACGAAGGCGGAAGATAGACAGACATATCATGCCTCTCATGTGCAGTAAGTGTCAAGACTGATGCCACTAAATTGATTCAACAATAGACTTGCCCTAGTTTTGTATTTGTACGTTCATTGTTTAAACCTCATTGCCCGACGATGTTTCTACGGTGTTCTAGGATCCAGTTTATGGACAAGATAACTCTGGGGAGCTCTGCGATTCTCGGAATCCAGTAAGCATGGGAATTACCCGAGAAGTTGCCTTGCTGAACGTACACCAGGAAAGCCACCCATCTTACGACGAACCAGTACGTCCTCATATCACTATATGACATATCCGCCAGTCGAAACTGCTTGCAGATATAATTGGTTGTGTCTTGCCTTTTAAAATACCCTGTACGCCCACCACTCACCACCAATCAGGTTGGGAACGATCTTCTATCTCAGCTATCTCGTCTTCGAGTTTCCGCAGAACTTGGCCCTGCAGAGGTTTCCTGTTGGGAAGTGGATGAGGTAGGTTGCACCCTTTCAAGGCGCTCCCGACTTCTCTAAAGTAAATCACCTCTAGTCTGAACATCCTTATCTGGGCTATTGCTTTGTGTAGTCATGCCGCTTGCAAGAACTTTGCCGGACTTTTTGTCGCCCGTCTCATCCTCGGCATGTGCGAAGGTTCCATCACGGCGGGCTTCATGATTGTCAGTTTGATGTTTTACACGCGGAAAGAGCATACTGTTCGTGTTGGTTATTGGTGTAAGTTACATATAAGCCTCATTCTACGTTCTGTCTCACCACCAAACAGTTTTAATGAATGGAACTGGTTCGGAAGCTATATGTGTTCCTTTTGGCAGATATTCATACAAGTCACAGCGCAAATTGTATTGGGCTTCATCAGCTTTGGCGCTTTGCACATCCATTCCAAAGGACTGGAGCCGTGGCAATGGTACGATTATGTCAAATGTCTCATCTAACTCATGCTCACCGCGTTTCAGGCTTATGATCATCACTGGAGTAATCACATTCATCACGGCAGTGCTATTCTTGTGAGCATCCCGAGCCTCCGGTAGTCCATCCAGTTCACAAAGTTGCAGTTTCTTTTTCCCTGACTCTCCAACAAACGCTTGGTTTCTAAATGAGAACGAGAGAATAAAGGCGGTCCAACGTATCAAGGTGTGTCGGCCATGACAACTGAATTTCCCAGCTGACTGTGAGTCTCAAGGACAACCAAACTGGAATCGAGAACAAATACTTCAAAAAGGAGCAGTCAGTACCATTCGTATCTCGCTTTTGCACGGTTGTTGTGAATTTGCGAACAGGATGATCGAGGCTTTGACGGACCCAAAGACATGGCTCTTCGCATTCTTTGCAATTTTCGATAACATCCCGAATTCGCTCACCAATCAAATTCAGATCATCGTGTCGTCTTTTGGTTTCACCCCATTTCAGACCACGCTCCTTGGCTGCGTTGGCGGTGTAGTAGAAATTGTGACGATCTTCACCGGCGTTAAACTTGCTTCACGGTTCCAAAATGGCAGGGCTTGGGTGGCCATTGCTTATTTTGTTCCGAACGTTCTCTCAGCAATCCTCGTTAATGTCTTACCTTGGCACGACAAAGTCGGATTGTTGTTCTCTTTCTGGCTTGCAGGTACGCATGACTTTCTGAGAATGTACATAACACATGTCTCAAGAATAACTGGATCAGGTGTCGGGACCACTGGCTTCGTCTTATCCCTAGTCTGGGTATCGCAAACGACGGCCGGGCATACAAAGAGAGTTACGACGAACGCTATCATGCTATCTGCGTACTGCATCGGTAATGCGGCTGGGCCTTTCATGTGGCAAGCTAAATACAAGCCTCGGTGAGTGAGATAGCGCAGACGATACCTCACCAGTACTGATGCGACATTTAGCAACCGTATTCCGTGGATTATAATCGCCATCTGCAATGTGTCGTGTATGGTTTTGCTATTTTCTATCCGAGTGCTGCTGGCATATGAGAACAAACGTCGCGACGCGGAGCCATTTGATAGCACTTATGAAGAAGTCTATGTCGTGAGAATCAACGACGACGGAACCCGCGAAGAAGTCAAAGTTTCCAAGGTACTTGTCCACTGTTTACTAGCAAGCACCATCACGAACTCACTTGGTTTCATGAATAAATATAGGAGTTTTTGGATTTGACTGATAGACAGAATAGAGAATTTCGATATGTCCTGTAACGTCTTACGATAAACCAGTTTTCTGCTGAATCGACTTGTCCTGTATCATGTCTTCTTGGAACCAGCAAAGCCAAAAAGTCGTGACTTGCACTATTTAGTACTAAAATCCGGCCCGGATTTCCCGATCGCGGTCGGCCATGCTTCGTCGCAAGGTACTGCATCCACTCTTCCACCTCAGACTTTTTGGAATGGCCTCACGTGGCTTCCTCGCCACTAAGGGGCGCTGCTCGTACTACGTTGACGTACTTGGCGTCAGGGTCGCGCTGGCGGAGCTGTTGCGACCGTCTGAGCGTCTGACGTTTGTGACCAGCGGGTCGCGTGGTGACAACTGCTCCCATTCCTGTCACCACAACAACTTAGCCTTGCGTGTCCCTCCTGCCACGGCTACCTCGGTACCACATTCAGGCAGTGATGTCGGTGGTGCCCGCGCGAAGGCGTCTCCCCTTCAAGCCGCCCTCAAGTATCTCTACAAGTCCGAGATCGTTCAGTCTCGAGTCGAGAAGCAGATCCGTCGCGAGATCAGGATTCAATTGGTAGATTGTAGGGGGGTTTAGGTGAATTTCATCTCTACTTTCTCATACCACTTTTTTCCTCGTAAATGAAATAGTCTCATCTCACACTTGCAGAACCGCGCAATCACTGTGTTCAACACGGTTTGCTACGCTACGTGGACCAATGAATGCGGCAGGAGGGCTCACAAGTGGCTGCTAGAACTTGGGTCGGCTCATCAAATCAGCCCTCGTAGGTCCAACTTGCCGTTTGGGGCCCGAGGATGCATAGCGCCATGGATATCATGTATCTGATGACGGCTTATTTTGCGCCATTAGTTCGGCACCCAAAAACCAGAACGGCGCTATGCACAGATCGTCACCCATCGTGACCGCACAGTATCATGACACGTGCAAAAAGTCATCCCTGGCAGTTAGACTTCTCCATCAGACAGCTATGGTACAAGTTGGATCACTTGTGACTGCCTTCGGCCAATCTCTGCCCTCATCCCTGTCCACACCCACCCCAAGCTAATGCCTTGCACGGCTATCTATCCCTGCCCACCCACGCTCCCCTTTCCCACGCTGGCCCGATCTGCACCACACGCATGGTATTCACGCCCGCCCTGGGTCACCCACCTGTGGCCCTCGCCCCCATCCATTTGACCCTCATGCCTAGCAGAGGCCCGCCTGGCGGAGTGGAAAATTCACGCGACTTGGCCAACGACCAAGGAACCCCACCCGAACTTAGTACTTGCACCACTAGTTCTACAGTCCTTTTTTTCTTGAAATTCACACACTATTACCATGACTTCCTTTTGACAGGTAGTTAGTTGTATGGACCCTGTGCTTAGGTAGGATTACTATTATCTGAGCAGTGTTTAAGTTGTGAGTATTCAACTTCATTGAGTCAACCAAAACCCTTACCCAAGGGTAAGGGTTTGACTGGGTTGGTACCCTCTGAAAATACCTGTCCCAGTGTTGGACAGTCACCAGTCAGTGACCAGTCAGTGGACTTTCGACTTTGCGTGGGAATGCCAAAACTGCTTATTAATCACTGATCTGATGTTATCAGAGTCTTATTATTGGAGTACGTCACGTCACGGTCACATGTGATTGTCTCCTTTTGGACGTTGTTATTGATAAACTATACAGTTATAAATATGTGGCTTTTGTACCTGTAGCTATAAACGAAATCTTATCCGCTTCCACCATCTGCTTGCGTTATGTCACAAATCAAATCCGCATACTTATCGTCGAATCATTAAATTCAATCTTGTGACAGCTAATCTATTTGATTTCATGAAGTCGTTCCTGGATCCCATCACGTGACCGTAGCGCGTCTCGAAGTCTAGACAAGGAATTAGAGCTCGTGCACCAGGTAATCGTGCTCTCGATAGTGTACTTCGTCATGTTTAGCACACTGTGTAGTGTTACATTCAAATTTATACATTACAAAAGGTTACCACCACCCATCGGCCTGTCGCCACCCGCCCATTACATCAGCGACTGGACCCCCATGGTCACACGACTTTCCTGACTGTCACGACTAGTCACTAGGGACGCTCAAAGTTGGGCTACAACCTTTGTAGTTTTGTAGTTGTAGCCCCTGTCGTGACAACTTGAGTGATATTAGTCATCATTTCTCAACACCAGTTTGTGACGGCGATGCGAGGGGGCAATTTAATAGTGGACTGACACAAGAAAGCAAGTTAAGATAGGCCATGGAGAAAAAATTTATCGAGCCCAGATGGTGTAATGGTAAAAATCACTTTGATCTTAGAGCCAGTACAGCAACCATATTTGGTCGTTCAATATTAGGCACAACAACTAGGCACAGTTACCATTTGTTCTCCGACAAACTCCGCAGCTTAGTCATGTGCGCTTAGCTTTTTATATTTTTTATATTTTCATACGAGAAATCCGTTGGTTAACTATGGGCAGCCCCCGAACCCGTCACAAGGCCTTGCTCGAGGCAGGCCATCTTTTCATACCAGCTATTGTTGCTCTCGCTGCTGCTTCTGTCGTTGAATCCTCTTCTCAGGATAAGATCCCCTACCACACTTCCGCCCTATCTGGTGCAGCCTGGGTGGCTGAACTTTTGGATGGGCATCCAAATCGCATCAAGAACGAACTTGGCATGCGAAAGCATGTCTTCTATGCTCTCATCGATGACCTGAAGACGATGGGACATTGCGATTCAAGGCATGTTGCACTCGAGGAGCAGCTATCAATTTTTCTCTATACATGTGTCACTGGACTTTCGATACGCCATGTTGGTGAACGTTTCCAGCGCAGCAACAGCACGATATCAAAGTGCGTTGTTGTATTTCCTTCCTATCTACTATTTACTGATATCTCACCAGATATTTTACTCATATCCTGACAATTTTCTCGTCTCCTCCTTTCTACCCCGCCGCCATTGCCCTTCCCTCAGGGGATACTCCAAGATACATCAAGGATAATCCAAAGTTCTGGCCGTTCTTCAAGGATGCTCTAGGGGCAATTGACGGAACACATTTTCCTGCCACGATGTCGAATCAAGATCGACAGTCCGCTTGCGACCGGAAAGGGCTCGTTACTCAGAACTGCCTTGCGGCATGTACTTTCGATCTCAAATTTGTCTATACATTCCCAGGATGGGAAGGATCGACTTCGGATTCATTCATGTATAACGACGCTCGGCTTCAAGACCTTGCAATTCCAGAGGGAAAGTACTATCTAGCAGATGCCGGTTTTCCGATGTGCGATGGACTACTGGTTCCATACCGTGGTGTACGTTACCATCTGTCGGAGTGGGGTCGTGCGAACCTCCGGTACGTTTCTATCGCAATCTCAGGCTCCGTAACTCCTCAGCTTTTCATAGCCCAGATAACAAAGAAGAGCTTTTCAATCTACGTCATGCATCAGCACGCAACGTCATCGAACGCATATTCGGCATCCTGAAGAGTCGCTTCAAGATTCTCAGCACTTCCCCTCATTATGACATGACTCTGCAAGCTCGTATCCCTGCCGCTCTCGCAGCAATCCACAATTTTATTGTTTGCCACGATCCCCATGACGATGACCTGTCTGAGGAAGTGGAGCATGAGGATCCACAGCCTGGTTTACATGTTCCACTACTGGCTGAAGGTCCTGCCCGACGCGAAGAGAGGGACCGGGCAAGTGCGCGACGGGACCAGCTTGCGACTGAGATGTGGAATCAGTATATTGAACACAGGTCTTGAAAAGGATATTCATATGGGGTGAGATACATGTACTGTATGTTCAAAATGACATATAGCAACGCGATCAAATAAAATGTCCAAGCGCTTCCAACCGCATCCTAACCCATTCGATGCATGTTTCGTCCGTATGAATCGCTAAAAAGACTTCCACCGCCACGTTATCTGTTTGAAACAAATTGATCATGGCGATAAGGGCACCTGGCGATGATGCGAACAGCCCGAGGCGTTGCAATCGATCACAGGCACTTCTTCGTCGATGTACTTCATCGCCGTCTCGTCGGGCTGCTTCGTCGCGTTCTCGATGCCGCATATCTTCTCGGAGGATAGCGTTGTATTCAGAGAAATTGTCATTAAGCGTGTTAAGAGCGGACATGGTCGGTGTAAGACGCTGCCGCTTGGGTGGAGCAGAGCTGCTGCTGCTGCCATCGTCCTCCATGGCTCGGCGTTGTTTGGATAATCGTGCGGATGATGAACTCGAACCCGAACCCCTAGGAGATATGGCCCGAGACCCATTCCTTATCGATAGCCCATTAACACGGGGGTGGAGAAGAGTTTGACTTTGTGTTTCAAGTTGAGACGGATTGGAAGTGCCAGCGCTGGAAGGTCCGAATGTCTGACTGGTTGGGTTGAAGGCATTTTTATGTTGTACGCCACTAGGCATGATGGCTGTCATGGTATTGTAGTGCGGGAACCCGTGCTTGGCAAGCTGAACAGCTTTGGTACTGTTGGACTCCCTCTACCCATTGATCAGTATGTTTATCAGGAGAAATCACAAACGACGCACAGCGCAAACCTCTTTCCAGGAGTTATCATTTTCGCCGATGTTGAGACCGGTGGCATCATCCCATTCATAGCCAGATAGGTTCTTGAATTTCGTCACAATATGGAACGACTCCTTTAGCTGCGGAACCAGTAAGCTTAGACAGCAAAGGCACTGCTAGATGCTACACACTCGGCTCCATTTCGACTTGCATGAATCTGCAGACTTGGGGGCTCCATCTGTAGGACGCTTTGCCATCTCCGCAGCGGCCGCTTTCCAGGTGGATGATTTGAAATTGGCGCCATCCCCTCCTTCAGCTTTGTGTTCGATAAGAAAAGCAATGAGTGCGGACTCATCATCATCAGTCCAGTTGGCCCGGGTGGGAGGAAGAGGAGCTACTCCCGACGGGGGGCTTTGTGATGAACGGGTCTGCATCGGAGGTGATCAAGGTTATCAACCCTGTACCCAGCTTTCCCCCCAAAAAAAACGTCAAAATTAAATTGAAAAAATAAAAGAAAGAAAAAAGGTTAGGAGTATATGACTAAGCTGCGGAGTTTGTCGGAGAACAAATGGTAACTGTGCCTAGTTGTTGTGCCTAATATTGAACGACCAAATATGGTTGCTGTACTGGCTCTTAGCTATTATATGATCCTATCATGCCTCGCTGTCCAATGAATTGATGTCCCCCTCCTTTTTGTCTCCATA
>QLPA01000769.1:3183-24237 GCA_003313945.1 Lactifluus pinguis
CCCCCCCCCCCTCTCTTTTCTTCCCAGTATCATTGTTCCTACGTCAAAACCAGCGCCCACCAGGTGTGAACTGCCCTTTTCCGGGGTGCGCATGCGTTGACGGTCTCCCAGACTGCGTGTCAACATACCCACGCAAGGTGCCCACATTTGAACCCGAGCATGCGCGCTACGCCCCGTACGCCGGACAGCCTCACTTACCACCACCGGCCCTGTCGTCAGGGGGCCCTAAACCGCCTATGCGTTCAGCATATGCGTGGGATGACCGTGAGCGCGATGACGTCGGTTCACCCCACACATCAAGTGCGAGCGCCAGCGTGGGCGGATCTCCAGCACGGAAACACGCGCGAACGTGGGACTCGGAGGTGAGCCCATTTCCTTCTGTAATGGTTTCCCCCCCCTTCACTCTTACTTCCTTACCACCGAAATAAACGGGGAGGGGGAAAGGAGAAAGGGAGGGGGCATCTCCGATTCGTGTCTTCTGGATAGCAAACCTTTCGGAGTATTTGCTGACGCTCGCGACATCCTTGGTTGCAGGATCCACCGATTCGGAAGCGCCTTGCAGGGTCCGTGTCGGGCTCGCCGCCGATGCGTGCGGCGTGAGACGTATGTGTTGCTCCGCGGATACAGAGGCTGCACTGCCTTGCCTCCCCCCCCTGGTGCCCCGGGCCCTCCCCAGTTCCCATCAAGTTTTTTCCTTTTTTTTTGACACAACGCTCATGTGCCAAGATTTCCTCTTGGGAAAAGGGTATAATAAAGCGATGATGTTGATGACACCTTGATGCTGACGTTGGAGATATGATTACTGATTATGATGACTCGATTGAACTTGGTGGTTGTTGGGGGGACTTGACTAAGTCCTGATGTCGCTGGTCGATATGTGATGCCCGCCCAACTTTACACCCCAACAAATCACCGTCGTCACACCGCTGTATTATATGTCGTACTTTTTTTATTATGGTTGTACTTGGTTAATGCGTAACGTATACGGTATACCCCCCCCTTCAATCACTTGTTTAACAAAATCCAACGATTATGTTTCTAAATCGGGTGTTGATTAAAAAAAAAAAAGAGGAATGTGGAACGTCATAGAACAAAAATCCCCAATTTTTTGAATGACAGCATCACTTGTCTCGATGCAGGGTCCCGGGTAAGGAGGAGGTAAGAGAGGGTCTGGAGTGTTGCCCACGACCCCCGCACTGCAATTTCGAACCTTATTTTCAGTTGCACACCCCACCCACGTGAGTCAGTGTGAAAGGGCGTCCCCCCTCCGAGTCATGCGATCATGAAGTACACGCAGCAGCAGCAAGGAATGTCGTTTTTCCCCCCACGAGAGAGAGAGAGCAAAAGACGGTTTTTACGCTGGCCAATTCGCGGTTTTTCTCCTCCCTAACACTACACAACTTTTTTTGACGCCCGTCCTTACCCTTTGTTGTTTGCGCCTCATCCCCACTGCCTCGCCACTGCCTTGCTTTTCGGACTTTGACCCCCTCCCCTCTCATCTTCTTTGATTGCTTGCTTGACAGGAGTCATGCTGTCATGCCATGCCGGCGCGTTTCCACACACGCACACGCACCTCGATCAAAAGGGTTTTGGTTACAAGTGACAAGTCGTCATTGCCACAACTACTGGGCTAACAGGTTGTTAGTGGCTTTGCTATAGCTATGAAGGAGGGGGTATTACAAGTAAGTTTTGATTTTACAGCGTATCCCTACTTATCCGGCGGTGCTACTACTACTAGTACTATTACTTACTACTACTTCTACCGACCCAAAAACTAATATGTCGTCGCCGCCGCCGCCGCCGCCAAAAAGTCGCGCTTTCCGGTCTTATCGGAAGTACAGTAGTCCAATTTCCTCCCCCCTTTTCCCTATTTCCACCCCCTTCATTCATTCACGAACGCACGTGGTGACAAAGCATCCTCTATTAATGTTGTCATCATGCATCATGATGGCGCCGCGTCCCCTCACATTTTTTCTCACAAAGAGAAAAAATACCAATATTTTTCTCGTTTTGCGCGCGGCCAGGGCAACGCCTTGGCGGGCCATGTGGCCAAGGAGCATCCATCATCATCCACCACCACCACCATCATTCATCACCTGTATGTAGACTATGCTTGCTTTGTCGCGTTGAGATCAAATAAACATCTTTTTTTTTCCCCCTTCCCCTTCCCCTTCGCTTTCCTCGCATCCCACACCTTCACTCCCTGGCCCTGGCTAGGCTATCACTCCATCCATCATCATCATCCATCATCATCGCATCACTAGCATCATCATAGTAATACACACATATAACTATCATCATCATGATCTTACCAACTTTGGGTCTATCGAGGTACGTGTCATGACAAAGTCGTTGTTGGTCAATTCCATGCGGGACGGAGCAGTCGCGAAACGCCAGAGGTTGTCAGCACTGACAGTTTGCTAAACCAATAGGGCAAAGGACCTAATTTACATTTGTGGCGCTAGTTTTGCGCAATCGCTACTTATTGATGTGTTCACACGAAGGGGGCGCCTTTATTATTTCCCGTTAATATCACACGAGCGGATTCAGTGAAAATAAAAATAAAATAAAAACTTAGAAAATAAAAATTGATTTTGGCCATAGGGTTTATAACAGGAAATAGATGAACTCGTAGTAAAACGTGCGCTAATAGTTGGGCGGTGGGCGGTGTGTACATATGTCTGGGTGCGTGGGTGTTTGTGCAATAATCGGGGTTAATTGTGCTAATGATACAATACCAGCATACGACAAAAGGAAGTGGTAGGTTGCGCAAAACATGGATGATCCGGGAACCAGGGTCGGCCGTCATAACGGTACCAAAAACATGGGCAACAGCACATTCCATCGTCGTCATCATCATACGTTGTTCATTGCGGTCTCATCTGACGAGCGTATGACGCTCACAGGGTCTGGAGGCGACATCTTTGGTTCGGTTGCTTCTTGCCCAGGATTGAGGGTCCAATACCGATAACTAAAAACAAAAACCCAATATCAAATTACAGGTTTTTTTAAAAAAAAAAAACTTTGCGTCAGTTGCCCAGGCCCTCGAAAGTTCGAAAGAAAAAAGGGAACATAGGTAGCAAACCCCTTGCGCAGGGGGAGGCCCACTATGACGTACTGTTTCAAAGAGACGTAGATAACCGTGGCTAGGATCGCGCCTAGAAATGGGCCCACCCAGTACTAAAAAAGCAAAAAAATAAAATTTGTCATATGGCGTCAGCATTTCTCGTTATTTCCTCGTACGGGTAGGTAGAGATGTGGGTTAAGGGGGTCGCTCTCTCCTTTACGCCGGGACAAAAAAAAAGAGAGAGGGTGGGGGTGATCATAAGGGGGAGGAGAGACGAGACGTACAATCCATTGTGAACTAAAGGGAAACCCTGTCACAGCCGCTGGCCCAAACGAACGCGCAGTGTTCATGCCAGCTCCCGTATAAGGAACGGCAAATCTGCAATTTTAAGGCGAGAAACGTGGCGCGTCAGATGGTGTTGTCCGGTGGCAGGGTCCTCGGACCCAATATCAGAAATGAGTACTCACAAATGACAGGCAAATAGTGTCAGCCCCACACCAATCTACGACCGTCAGAATTCAGTCGGGAGCATCGTCAGTGAAGGTTCGGGTAAGAGGGGGGAAGGGAGCAAAGTATGGGCAAATGATTTGCTGCGCGGTGATGGTAACACTTACGGGAGCAAACGGCGTCGAGCTGTGCTTTTCGGCTGCAAGCATCAACACAGCGAGACAGAGCGCCGCAGTGATGAACATCTCGATGAATACTGCCTGGGCGTTATTGATATTCGCGGCGGGGACCGTACTTCAAAAAGTGGAAACAAACAAAATATTAGATAAGTGGTTACCGGTATAAAGCGCATGGGACGAGGCAAAGAGGAAAGAGCGCATCAAAATACGTACTTGTAGGCAAGTTTACCCGGTGTAAGGCCGAGGACAACCGCAGCGGCGGCAATGGCACCCGTCAGCTGTGCAATGCAATACAGCACGAATCGCGTGGGTCTGATACCGCCAACGAGAAGTAGGGTGAGGCTGACTTCCGGATTGAAGAGACCGCCCGTCGCGCGGAAGAAGAACCAGGCGGAGACGAGCAAGCTGAGTCCAAAGGCGGTCGCGATATAGAGCGATCTCTCGAGGTCGGACCCAAACACTTCGTGCGAACCTTGGGTCCCGCCAAACGCGAGAAGCAGAAAAACGGTCGTTCCGATAAACTCGAAGATCGCCGCTTTGACGTCGTCAGCAAAAGTCGTTTCTGGCCAGTAATTTCGCAACATTTTTCGTCAAAAAGTTTGGACAGACTGTTTGTGAGAGCGAAAGAAAGAAAAAGGCAGTTATACCCCCCCTTTTTGTTGTCTTGGTTCCCCGCCGCTAAATTGTGTCATTGCAGATAAAACTCGCCCCTAAGACATTTCGTAGGCCAAGGAATTTATTTCTAGACCGCCCCCTCCTTGTCTCAATATAGTACAGTAATTACCGAG
Organism: Lactifluus pinguis; assembly: GCA_003313945.1. Lineage (NCBI taxonomy): Eukaryota > Fungi > Basidiomycota > Agaricomycetes > Russulales > Russulaceae > Lactifluus > Lactifluus pinguis. The sequence continues at coordinate 7,665 of QLPA01000769.1, forward strand.
CATTGGAGCGATTTGAGGACAGCCGACGTCACGTGGTGGATCAAGGTGGTCGAATTGCAAATCAGAACCGGAGAGGGGCTGGCTGGAGGGAAGTTAGGAGGCCTCGATTCTGTTTTTGAATGGACGGGAATGAGTGTGTGGCATCATTTGACTTTGTATCCCGCCGTGCTTATCCTCGGCTGGGGTGGTGCGTACGTCGGCACGAAATTTTTGACGTATGACTGGGTACAGTCATTTCCGAACCCCACGCAACAAGGGTACAAAGGGGAGAACTGAATCACCTAATCCCAATCCAGTCTCGAGTTTTCCCTGTTTCTTTTCGTTTGACTGCGTTTGTCCTTTTGCAGCTTACGCTGCGCATTCGCTTTCCGTTCTAACCCCCTAACACGCTCCCTCTGTTCTTCTGATGGCTCGTTCTGGATAGGCCCGGACGCAGCAGAACAAATTAGGGCATGCAACTACAACAAATAGTAGGTTCGTCAAGTGCCGGGGATGACATCGGGATCAATCATACGTTCGTACCTTCGACAGACAGTCATCAATATTCTGTGCCTGCGAACGATGGAGTGTTGATATCAGTAGAATGGAACGACTTGATTTGACAAAATAAGGCTACATTTATCAATCAGTGGTTTAGGGGGAAAAAAATAATTTGACACCGAGTAGTTGACAAGACACACCGACTGTTTAAGGCCATCACGCGCCCATGAAGGTATCCAAGCCGAGTCCAAGGCACATCGTATTGTTACCTTTGTATTGACTTTATTGACATTCTGCTCGGTTATCACAGGCTTTGAATATGATACGGTCACATGCATTTGATGACGGGTGGACAAACCTGGCCTCCGGGGCCGGAACTCCGGGAAAAGGCGACGTCAACAGCCGTTCTAGGAATGGGGCACCCTCGAAACCGATTAAACCAGTCTCGGGCAGCGGCGACGTCTTTCGAAGTTGCCAGATTTGAAAGAGGTGGTGGCGCTGGAAGTGACGTCGCTGAGCACTGGTTTGTCCGATGCCGGGCAGTTCGGATGTGTAGCCTTAAAGGCCCCGTAAGAGCGTCCACCAGCACGATAAATTTCGAACGGGTAAGAAGCATGTGACCGTCCAGACAAGCGATTTGCAAACCAGGCAGAATGGGGGAAGATGCACAATTAAACCTTCTATCGTAGAAAGTAGCCTGCCTAATCGCGTAGAACTCCCCAGGCCCTTATGACAGTCGTTTACTTGGAAGGGTCTGACTGAAGCGACGCGACGACAGCTGCGAAGCGCAGAGTGCTTTAGTCAGCAAATGTTTGTATGTATATGTTAGTGTTTGTTCACCTCAAGATCTTCGTGGAAGCTCAGGTTGCAGCGGTAGGACCTCAGTTGTTTTCCCCATCTAGCCATCAACAAGTACGGTACGAGTACATATTGTACGTACGGGGTGTACGGTGATGCCATACTCACGGTTATCACGGCGCCGGTTCATGCACTTCTATTGGCAGGCCGGGACCTTCGAGATCAGAACATGCACATACTTGTGGTAAAGCACACCCTATTCTACGCTACATCAGTCACATATGATCGTCCCGAAAATTGGGTCATGACTTCGCCATACCGTACGTACACGTAAACGTGACTGCCGGGTGTACAACTTCCGGAGCACCTCAATCCGCGGGCTGTGGCGTGTATTATCCTTGTTCACGTCTTCTTCGATACAATTGCTCATTCTCGAGCCCTTGATAAACTCGCTTACTAATACGTGGCGTGGTGTCAAGGCGTCAAGGCATCATCCCGTTTCATCGTCGTCCCCCTTCTCGTAATTTCCGTTTGCGAATCCGCTCCGTGCTAGCCCTGCCAACACTCCAAGTATATTGGCTCCTTGATGAACTTTCTAGTGCATGCTTGATTCGAACCCTGTCTTTCGTCATAAACATGACACCTTGACAAACACGTGTCGGTCCTCTTTCGGTTCTGCTCTGGATTCGGATACTCGAGAGGTCCACATTACTTTCTCCTCACTCCGATGACATCCCACCGATCTCAGCTCGTCAACATCGCACGTGTTTGTTTTATTCACAATGTATCGGAATTTCCGATAGATTTCCATCTCCTTACCCAATCTGCGATATAGACTTGATTGTCTTGCCAACGCGCGGGCACCGCAATGTATCGTTCCACTTCTTCGCTACGCTACAATGATCACTCGCCCACATCATGCAATATGTCTTGTGTCGTCCTTGCTACGATACAGCGCTAGCAGTCCGGAAGTCCTTTAACCCTCTGCTCCTGATCGTTCCCACGGACACCGTCGTATGCCGCAAGAAGTGTGGGATAAACGAAGGGGGGGCGCAACAAGACCATTTTCGTGTTTCATGGCGGAGAACATATTGAGCCAATGACCTTCGACCATCAGATTACGCCTCCCCCGAGAATGTTTAAAACAAGGCGTAAGTGGCGAGAGTTCCACCCCAAATACGGTCAACTCCGTTTCACACCAGAGTGGGTCGCCGCCGGAATATCGCGACATCTCAGGCTTCTAGGATCGTCCTCGTTGGGTCGTCATCGCGACCCGACCGCAGTTCCACAGGGTTGGCCATCCAAAAGGGACGACAACAAAAGTCGATCTATCGTACAACTTGCACGCCACATTGGCCAGTACCAGTACCTTTTTTTCTCTTACGCCGCCCAGAAAAAAAATCCCGTTCCGTTTCCCGTCCCCGTTTCCGTTTTCGTTTTCGTTTCCAGGACGTCGGTTCCGAACATCGCGACCGACTTATGCAGATTATCTCAGGAGAGACCGGAATACAAATTTTTTGCGACGCCACAGAACAATATTTCCCTCGGGAATTTGAATATCTCGAGAACATCAGCTCTTTCTCCGGTTGTGTACTAGTGTGTGGTCAGGACCACCACTGATTCTGTAGCTCTTTTGCGGCGCACAACTAAGCTTCAGCATTTCGCTTCGCTCTGTCTAATCGGCGGATTTTGCCTTGTTTGCAAAACAAAACGGAAATTTCCCAGCTCTCGCCAACGGTGAGTTGCCGTTATGCTCCGAGTCGCCCCGCTGCCCATGGGAATGCCTCTCGTCATTCGCCTTTGGAGTTCCGAAAACAAGTTGGCGACAACGCCGCCATTGGTGAAGCTTATTCTCACTCTTACGGTAGATTCACAAGGGCGGGCGGTAACAAATTTGCAAAATTTGCCCGAGGGCGCCGAGAGTCGGGCCAACGACTGGCTATGTCAAGGTTGCACAGATCACTAGGTTTCGACGCACTATCGCTGGTGAGACGCTTCAAAATGTTTTCGTGTTGATGGTGAATGAAGTTTCACCTTTACGCACGTATGATTTGTGATTAGTGCCAAGCAGATACGAATCGCTAACGCTAACACTAGCCAGACTCGGCGGGGTTCAGCGCGCGTTCATCTCTCACGACAGATTCGTCATTTGCGTCGCCGTACACACACACGTATAGGCACCGGAACTTTTAGAATCCTTCCAAGTGGCCCCAACAACAACTTGAATATTCACACGGCGATGTTTGTTGCTCTCCGCCGTGTTGTAACTAACTTGATATACAAAAAAAAAACTTTCCTGGGCTCCCGCGAGCAATTTGACCGTAACGGTAAGGTATCGTGGACCCCCCCGAGTTATTCCGAGAAGGTATTTTTTTGTTTTATTTTTATTTTTGGAGAAGGAGATGGGGGGGGATGAAGATGGACCAGGATGAATAATGGTTTTGCCCATATTCCCATTTCTCTAGTGCAGGGGTTCGATTCTCGATTTCTTTGACGAAGACTAGGATGGGTGTGGTACCGCACCAACAGGAACCTGTATCATCTCTGCCATTCACTTTCGATAACATAGACATAGGGGGGCCGGCGTGCGAATGCTAGTAGTCCATCTATGACAAAGGGTCAAGCTCACCCTCGTCAAAGTTGTATTATCCACAGAACAGTAGAAGTCCACCCACCTAATATTGTTCCCAGCAAAAAAAATAAAAGGCCCGCCGTTGCCCCTTTGGTGCATCCAGACGGGTTTTTCAAGGCAATGTAACATGTCGGCGAAAGTGAGCATCAGGTTACAGTGCGCAGGGTACACACACCCTCCGCGGAGACGAAACGATTTCGAATCTGACTACCTTGAAACATTTCCCTGCCCCCCCACAACCGCAAATACGAAGGTAACAAACACACCAAGGGGTAGGGGTGGGGAGGCAAGGGGTTTTTTTATTCTTCGATTCACAGATAAACAAGCATAAACTTTAGAAATTCTAGGCATTCGAATAGTAGGGGACGATATCCTTACACCGATTCACTGCCCTACCCGTAGATGATAACCGTAGAGCACAAGACAAAGGTGCCCATTTGACCAAGTGAGCGATGCTTAGATACGTGAGTGTCTGTTTCAAGCGAGAACAGAATACTCCGATATGGTGTAACGGCTAACATTGCCGCCTCTCATCCCGTATATGTCGTTCTGACCGGTGGCGGAGTCCCGGGATATTCGCTAGCGGCCACAATGGCATTTGGATCGCGGCAGCTCGGGGTTCGATTCCCCGTGTCGGAAGAATTTTCACAAGTTTTGTTTTCGTACGGTGTAACTACTATGCTAGTAAGCCACACTGTCTTGTGTTTTTGGTTGCTCTTTCAAAAGGCAATTGTTGACAATTTGAATCCCTAAGTAACTACACGATACGGGTACATGGAAGATTCTGATTCAATTACGGCACACTGACAAACAAAACAGTCAGCCGGGGTGCGAGTTGTGAACGATGAGTTCAGAATGAATGTTTCAGTTCCGCGAAATTGCATAACAATCATGGCCGAAGCTCAGCAACAGCTTCTAGTTGATTATGTTCGATGATTCATCCCGTAGACGAACGAGTGTAGGTCATGCACGAGAAGGGGCTTACATGAGACAATTCCGGAGACCTATAGTAGAAGGTGGTTAGCGACAGTCAAAGGAACTCAGAAAGAAAGGAGAGGAGATCAGAAGGGGGTGCCCGAAAAAGTGAGCTGTGGCAGGCATTTTCGGCAGTGTTTATAACGAAGACCGTCGTGTTAAGGAGCATCATACAAGTCGCGCAGAAACAAGGATTGCGATAAACTTACCTGGACGCCATGAGTGCCTCACAAAGTAAAGGTTCGACCTAGCGGAGTCGTCAGCATTTGACACCAGGACTGACAGTTGGAAGATCAGAAAGAAAAAAAAACAGCCAGTTTTCGTCGTCAAAACTCGAAACCGTGATACGGTCGAGATCAGGCGGTAAATCCATGAAGGAGCATCATATTGAGGTGACGCGGACGAAAGGCTCACCGATTCATGACTACCGTCTCAGAAACATCATATCAAATGATCTAACGTCCAAGAAGATCAGCACATAAACTTAAATGGGCCAGTGGAGTGCAGGAAGAGCTCAGACATGGATACGTGAGAACATCGAGCAAGAGCTCTCAGATACTCTAGTTTGAATGAATTTGGATCGTCCTAGCAAGGGAACAGTTGAGCTGATATCGACTCACTTGTGGGGCACGAAACGTCATTAAGAGTGGCCATTCGATGGTGGGGGGGGGTCCTGGTTGGAGAAAGGTAAGCATACAGTTCACGACGAGGGAGTAAGGGGAAATGATATTGCGAAAACCGATCAGTGTAACTATGACATAAGTTGAGCAGTCTTTGCTACGCCATTTAGGTATAACGACGGGGCTCATAATAAAAACATTTCATCTTGTCGACTGGGGAAGACATAGAAGGGATACAACTCACCTAAGACATAGGCTTGCATGCCGTCCTTCGCACGTTGACCATCTAGGACCTCCTTGCATAAGGGTATCTCCCAACGGAGTCGGTTAGAAAAGTCAACCACGAAGGTCCATTTATTCACAAATTTCGTTGATAATTGTTTAGGGTAGGTCGTTCCCACACTTTTGCCGGTCCGTAACTGGATAGTGACTGGTAAAATGGTCAGTTTCAATGCGATCATTCAATACCGCATTCAGATTCACGTCTCTTCAATCCAAACGCAAGTCGTGCATCATCTTTCCTCTGGATTCGCTTTTGTTTATACGCCCTTTACCCCAGGATCTTTCCAGACAAGCATTGCTCCTGTTGACCTCAGATACGATGTCCTCTGTCCCAAGGATAGCTCAAAGGTGGAAAGGCCCCTGGTCATCCTACATGGCCTTTTGTGTGTGTTTTTCAACTTTCTGCGTTTTCCAAAACAAAGCTCACAATACGGTAGTGGGATGAAACGAAATTGGTCATCTCTCTCCAAGGCCTTCCTCCGTGACCTCCAGCGACCTGTCTATGCTTTAGTGGGTCTTATGTTCCCTTCTCTGTGCCGTGCATATAAATGCATGCCCTCTGTCCGTCTTTAGGATCTCCGCAACCATGGATCGTCTCCCCATGCAAGACCGATGAACTATGAAGCAATGGCCGCTGATGTCCTCCACTTCTTGCGGTCACACTCGCTCTCAAACGTCTCCCTTCTGGGTCATTCCATGTGAGCATTGAATTCCTCCTGATCCACGCATTATTGATAAACCAAGCTACCATTTGTCAGGGGTGGCAAAGTTGCTATGGCCGTCGCCCTTTCTCCAGAACTCCCCGACGACGCGATCGAACACCTCATCGTAGCAGATATCGCGCCCTCAAACGCAGAGCTCTCTACAGAGTTTCAAGGCTATATCGAGGCCATGAACAAAATTGAGCAGAGCGGAATCAACTCTCGACGAGAAGCTCAGGACATTCTCACACTCTACGAACCCGTATGTCACCTCTTGCCTTATCTACGCCCTCTCCCTGGACGCCGTGCCTTTCTTTAGGATCCGACAACCCGCGCGTTTCTCCTGACTAACCTGAATACCACCGCCCAACCTTTCAAGTTTCAGGTCCCGCTTGACATCATCGGCGCGTCGATCCCGGAGGTTGGTGGTTTTCCCTACAGGCCGGGAGAGCGCTCCTGGGGAGGGAGCACCCTCTTCGTGAAGGGTACGAAGAGCAAGTATATCAACAAGCACAATCTACCCGTTGCAAAGGTATTTTTCCCAAGGATGTCTCTCGAGATATTAGATGCAGGTCATTGGGGTGAGTTCTGACGATCGTGTCTCGGAGATAAATACTCACTGAACTTGTTTGGCGGTTTCAGTGCACGCAGAAAAGTACGTCCGTGGGTGTCCGCTTTAGAATCTTTTAACCCTTTGATAGGCCCAATGAGTTCAAGAAACTCGTTATAGATTTCGTCACTCGATCATAGACTGTATTCTCACTTCGCAAACGTATTAATCCAACCCTTGATATTTCAAAGCTACTTTAGGTCGTTCATTAAGGCACACTCCGAGTCTCGAAAGCAAATAGGATATCATTAAAGCAGCTTGGTATCGATCCACAGTATTCCACAAAATAGCAATCAAAACAACGATTATAGCACGCAAACCTTCATCTGAGCTCTACGCCTCTGCATCTCCTTCGCATACCCCGCGTTCCAAGTCCAATTCCCAACCAGTCGTTCTATCACCTGAAACAAATGAATCAACGTATCGATGCCTGCTGCTACCCAACAGCCCGAGTTTCTGCGGGAGCAACAGCGGACGCATCCCTCTTCTATATCCAGGTGTTGTATCATGCACAATCACGGTTGCAGGCGCCGGCAGAGGGTATTGCACGACCCGCGGTTTCGCCGTCGCATTTGCTATCGCGCGGAGGTATTCCAGTTCCTTGTCCGCGCGTGCTGCGTATGACAGCTGCGGGGCGGAGGCAGCATGGACCGGCACGCGATAAACGGGCCCAGATCCCTCGGTTCCTACGACCCCACCATTGGACATTGCAGCAGCGACACGTTGATCGTCGCCGGACTGTTTATCCGGCCTCGTGTGACGCTTCTTCTTCGAGCGGCGGTGCGGTGAAGTGTTGGATGCCCATGCCCACGCCGATAGATCGTACGCATCTCCGAATCCGAGCGCTGCGCGCGCACCGGGGGCATAATATGCGCCCCCGTGCATGCCAAACGGGTCTTCTCCTGTTGTCACTCCTCCCACGTGGCCATCGTTGTCCTTGCCGTCTTCGTCATCCTCGTCCATGCATCGCTGCATCGCCGCATTGAGGGTCGAGGTACGACGCGAGACTAGTGGTAGCGAAAGTGAAAGGGGGAACGAGAGCGAGAGTGGCGAGCGCGCTGTGATGGATGCGGAGAACGTGCGGAATTGAGTTCGCGGACGCGGGTGTGGGCGCGGGCGCACTGCGATAGGCGACTGGAAAGGCGCGGCTTCGTCGCATGTTACAGATCCAATGACAGAGAAGCCCGTGGGTGTCATTGGCGTAGTCGGCGCGCTGGTGTCCGAGCCAGATGACACGCAAGATATTGTCGGGCTCGGAATCGGGAGACCGGAACCTAGCTCGAGCGCAAGCCTGAGATCTGACTGTAACGCAGAAGATCGGCCTGGGGTAGACACGCCAGTGAGTGGGGACGGCACTGGCGAGAATAGGGAATGGGGGCGGCGAGGTCCGGTCGTCGATGGCCTCGGGAGGGACTCGCGTGCTTCTCTATCTTCAACGTGCAACCGCACCTGCGCCTCCGTTCCTTCGTATTCCTCACGAACTTCTTCATCGTCATCCCTCCTCTCGTAGCGTTCTTTCATACCTGTCGCCTTGACATCGTCCTTCCTGTCTCCAGCAACCTCAGCCGCAGCCGCTCCCGCGGACATACGCATATACATCGCATGCTTCTTCTTCTTTGCCATGCGGCGCTCCTTCATCTTCGCCTTGAGTTCGCGTGTACGCCTAGAAACCCCCGCCACTTTCGTCTTGGCCATCGACAAAGTGCGACTCGTGATCGTTGCAGGTGCCGAGGTCGACATTGGTGTATGGGGCTGCTGTGTGCACGATGTGTCGGTGTTCTTGCTGCTAGTGATAGTGCTGGTGCTGGTGCGTAAGTTGTGAGGTTGAATGGAGAGGAAGAGGTCACGAGTGCGGAGCCAGATGGAACGCAAGTGGTTATAAAGGAAGCGAAAGATTGTCTCCATCTCAAGCGCAGGTCGTTCTAGGTTTCCCCGTAGACTCTGGGTGATGGACGTACGTTCCTTTCGTGCGAGGATGAGCGGTGGCTTGTATATGGGGTGTGGGTTAGTCGGGCCTGACGGTTGAGACCAAGTCAGCCTCAGTTCTAATTGGAGATGAGATAAGGTTAGACTTATTCTCATGTATTCCGTCAATAATAAAGAGAGGCCGACGCTCTAGTCAAAGAACAATAGCAGGGACTGTGTGCGCGCGGATTTAACGCGGTTATCAGTGTTTTTTTGCCTCTAGCACATATACTCAGATTGTTTGCGCTTGAAAACGTGTGCCTTAGACGGTGCGGGCGTGCCGCTGCTCTCCCAGTCGGAGTGGCTCCCTCGTCTCAACATCATGTCCCCATTTTCTGACACGGCATACTCAAAGATCTTTGCTGTGACTTACTCTCACCACCACATACGGCCTGAGTAAGTTGCAGACGACCGCATACGTAAGCAAAAGCCGGTCTTTACTTCAAGTTTCCTCAGAACGTACCTCCTGCATTGGGGAAGCAAATATCGACTTTGCAAGTCCTCCGGCAGAGAGTGTCGGTGCGTCACGGCACCACCTGTCTTTGGCCCCAGGGCGGGTGCTTGAGCTTTGTTGTAATCATTAATCATACGTTGGCAGCAGCGGTATCATGCTGAACGCCGCCACCCCTCCACGGAGGGTATGTACACTGGCAAATACAATGCGCGTCTCGTCTGTCGTCCCAATTGGGACTGTCATGGTTTCATGGGCGCTTCCTTATCGATAATGAGCACGCTGACGAGAGTTACGCCCTCTTGGCCCTACACATTCACTATTTCCTTCCGCTGTAACCATGTCTTCAAATAACGACGCAGACGGCTCTCCTCCTAACTACCAGCACATTCTTGATGCCGCATCAGCTAAATATCTTAAAGATACAGGAAGAGATCTCGTGAAGGATCAAGTCGCTGTCGAGATCCAAAGTTGCGAATCCCCCAATGATATCTTGAATGTAGTTAAGCGTCAAGCCGAGAAATTCGACGAGTTCAGGAAGGGTGATTCTGAATTGATGAAATATCTCGAGCCCATTGTAAATGGCTTGCATGTCCTATTTGCCAATAAAACACTTAGCGCTGGTGTTAGCCAGGTGTGTCGGATGAAGGTTTTTCGATCTCAGTGACTGTATGTTGACGTTTACTGTCTAGGTATTTCCACCCGCAAAGATGATATTTTCTGGTATCACCATCCTTCTCAACGTGCGAACTTAAACCTTGTCTTTTACCCATCACCTTATCTCATCTGGGTCTACTAGACTGCCAAGGACGTCAAGAAAAGTTATGACACCCTTGTCGATCTTTTTGAATGTATCGAACACTTTCTCAGACGGCTTGAGATCTACGCCGAGATCAAGTGCACTCCTGCGATTACTGAGGTTCTCATTAAGATCATGGTTGAGGTGCTTACAGTCCTCGCTCTCTCGACAAAGCAGATGAAAACCGGAAAATTCAGTAAGTTTTATCTTCTCTGGAGTTTCGTTCTGGCTTAGCCTCTTGCAGAGAACTTTGGAAAGAAACTACTTGGGGACAACGACGTACAAGCAGTGCTGGAAAGGCTCGGCAGACTCACAGAGCAGGAGTCGCGGGCAACGGGCGCACAGACCTTAAAAATCATCTATGGCCTCGTTCACAATATGACAGTCGTCATGGAAGGTGTGCATAATCTATTCACATGGTAATTACTGACATGCGTGGTGCTGATCGGTTTTTCGATCAGATTTGGAGGCATCGATGGAGGCTATTCTACAAGTTTTAAGTACGTATAACCCAACCGCTTCTACGACTATTATGTTTTAACTTTGGCTGAAGCCTCCGTGCAACAACTGGCGGAGGAAATGAATCGTTCGTACTCGGATTTTGTCGTTGCTGGACCTACGTGCTGAAATATCTCTACAGGGGATAAGATAAAGAAATATCGAGATTGGTTGGCTGCTCAAGATCCATGGACAAACCATAACAACGCTCGCAAAGCCTATCGTAATGGAACCGCCTCGTGGTTTACAGAAGGCTCCACGTTCAAAGATTGGAGGACTGTGGGCTCACTTTTTTGGATTCACGGAAGCCGTAAATACCCCCTCGCTACCATAATATACTCTGCTACCGCTGATGACTTCTCATACTGAAGCGGGCTCAGGCAAAAGCATATTATGGTAAAGTAATATAACTTCACACATTCAGGTGTGCTCATTCTATCAATCAGCTCGACGATCATCGAAAATGTTCAGAACATGCGTCAACTTGGATTAGCCACGATTGCAATTTTCTATTTTGATTTTAGGGATAAAACTAAGCAGGACGCACGCAACTTGTTGTCTTCCCTCCTTACTCAACTCTCAGTTCAATCCGACTCGTTCTGTGGGTTTCTCTCTGCCCTGTATTCAGAACACGAGCAAGGTTTCAAAGAACCGAGCGAAACTGCACTTCTACAATGCCTGAAGAAGATGCTTGAACTTCCAGGGCAGGCCCCTCTATATATTATCCTAGATGGGGTCGATGAATGCCCCAACCCTTCCAGGTCGACATCGCCACGTGGAGAGGTCCTCGAAATTATAGAAGAGCTCATCAAATTGCACCTCCCACATCTTCACTTATCTGTTACGAGCCGCCCTGAGGCAGACATCAAAACCACTCTTGGGCCCTTGTCAACTCACCAGATGTCGCTCCATGACCAAATTGGGCAAGCTCAAGATATTGGCACCTATGTCGAGTCTGTCATCCGTGCACACCGAACAATGCAGGCGTGGCCCAACGAAGTTAAGAAGTTGGTCACCGATACGCTCTCGAAAAATGGTGGTGGAATGTATGTGATGATTGTCATCAAGTCTTTTGATATGTACTCATATAGTGACAGGTTTCGATGGGCGTCTTTGCAGCTGGACGAGTTGTGCGATTGCCCGCTGCAGGACATCGCAGAGACCTTGAAAGAACTGCCTGAGACCCTGGATGGGACATATGAACGTATATTGCAGAACATCGGTCAAAAAAACCGGAAATATGCCCACCGAATCTTCCAGTGGCTCGCAGTATCGGTTCGCCCACTTCGTGTGGAGGAGGTCGCCGAGGTTTTCGCGATTCGGGTTGACGATGGATCCAAGGAGTCTCCAAAATTCAATGCACGTTGGCGCCCCCCAACCGCAGAGGAAGCCGTGCGGTTGGCATGCTCTGCTTTAGTTGCTATTGTTGACTCCGGCGGTTTCCAAGTCGTTCAATTCTCGCATTTTTCCGTAAAAGAGTACCTGACGTCAAGTCGGTTGGAAAACTCAAATTTTATTTCGTGCTATCACATTTCACTACCGGACGCGCATACATTTCTCGCACGGGCTTGCCTCTGCGTACTTAGGCTGCTTCAACTAGATGACACAATGGACGAAAATCGCATCAAGAATTTCCCTCTGGCTGAATATGCAGCGCAGTACTGGATTAACCACGCACAATTTGAGAGGGCAACACCACTTATTACAGACGAGATGAACTACCTCTTCGACAAGGACAAACCACATTTTGCATGCTGGGTCCGGGTATACGACATCGATAGACGGACGAAGATTTCGTTCCCCGGTCCTCCACCGCAACCCGATGCACTCCCACTGTATTATGCCGCGCTTTGCGGATTCCGTGATACAATAGAACGTCTAATCGGTACAAACCCAGAAGATGTCAACGCTAGAGGCGGAATGCACGTTACTCCACTACACGCTGCATTGGCCAGAGGTCATCTGGAAGTTGCACTTTTCCTGCTGGAGCACGGTGCTGATGTCCATCCTCGGGACAATGAAGGAGCAACTCCCTTACACCTGGCATCGCGATCTCGGGGTGCCAAGGTCATGAAAGTGCTACTTGACCGCGGCGCAGATCCAAACCCGGTGACTAACGAAAAGAAGACTTCACTGTTTTTCGCGTCGGAGAACGGAGACCTGGTGGCTGCCAGATTGCTATTGAAGCATGGCGCTGACTTGAATCTCCGGGATAAGGACCATTGGAGCCCACTCGAGAGGGCATCGGAATTCGGGCATTTCGAAATTGTGCAATTCTTACTCGATCATGGCGTCAATGCCGACGAACGGGCTGAAGATGGCTGGGCTCCACTACACGTTGCATCGCGACATGGACAATCTGCGATTGCACGGATGCTCCTTGACCGTGGTGCAAGCGTGGATACTCGGACTAGGGAGAACCGGACCCCCCTGCACATGGCGTCGAAAGAGGGATATGTGGAGATTGTGCGGCTGTTGCTTGACCGTGGTGCTGATGTGAATGCACAGGATCGTGATCTAATCACCCCGTTGCACTTTGCGGAACTTTTCAACCATATCCGGGTTACCAAGGTTCTACGTGATGCGGATCTGCGTCTCCAGAACAAGAACGGCAATCTTCTTTGTACTGAGGAATCTTAGCGGAGTGGGGGCTGGAAACCGAAGATGGAGCGTAGAACCCGAGGAAGAGGAGCCATATGACGGGACAGCCAGCCCAACGTCACGGGCACCCTGAGGGCGACACGGTGTGGATTACGATCGGTCCTCGTTTGGGGCGATCGCCCACAGCCGTCTAATTACTAAGCATGGGTTAGCGGACTGTGGTTGGGTAATGGATCACTTCGAATATTCTCATCTGATTCTTGCTCAGTCACCACAAAACTTAACATATGGCATGTAAGCATATTCCGTATACTTGTTTGGGTAGAAATTGTGTTATATAGTGTGTGATCCATTACCCAAGCATGCTTGGTACTATATCCCTTTTCGAATTTGCTTTAGTTTCCGCGCTGAACGGTGCTGTCGCGCCTACAGTATGTGCTAAACGACTCGGAGCGGCCGCCTTGGGCCATAACTGATTGGGCACTAGTACTCTTGCTAGTACTACTTCCTAGTCTACGCATGAACCCCCCATTCTTTTCTGTTTCTTCTCTCGTGTGTCGCCTCCCGTTTGTTTTCGTCCCACGCGTGATCTAGTTTCCCCTCCGAGTCGTTTCTGCAGCGCGCGCTCTCGTTTTTGTCTCGGATCTCTAATCTAAACTCTGCTTAGCGACTCGCTTTGAAGTAGCCAAATCTGCATCACGACAAACCTGCGCAATTACTGTCAAAGCGCACTGGTGAGGGGACGTAGGTATGATGGAATGTAGGAGTACAAGTACATCGGAGACAGCCTAGTTTAATTTGGAAATCTGGTACTGAAGTTGAAAGGCCAGAAAAGGCAAGAGAAAAGGTAAATTCCTTGTCTCATTGCAAGACAATTCGTGACTTACTTGAGAGGACCGGACTAGAGTTGGGAGTCCACAGGAAAGCGATTAGGGGATGTGTGATAGAAATTCCCGGCCTCTCCTCAAAATTTCAGCACATGGTACCCGAGACCTTAGATTCGAGACTACGTTCAAGTGATGATAAAATGGATGATTCCATCTCGTTCCGGTTCGGATAGTTTCCCTTTGTTTGTGCTGATGGTTGTTTAGTTTACTACGCACGATCCGAGGCAAGCTCCAGCGCGCGCCACGGCGCAAGCACCGACCCGGAGCACATCAGCAACTTCACAAATTTCTTGCCAACTTTTCGGGCTTGTCAAGGCTTGTCGGGCTTGTCACAAGCTGACAAGCTCAACAAGAATGACAAGACGACAAGTCACTAAAACATTTTAACTATTCTGTATTTGTGTTGTGTGTGGTAGTAGTATGAAATAACAATTTAATTCATGTACCGTCTCTTGCCACTGACAGGACAATCACATGCAAGGGAACCAGGTCCCAATGCTTGACCTGTCACATCTGTGGACATACATTCAGTATATCACAAGCGCGCTCGTCATTCTCTTCGATGCTTGCCCTCTCTGGATCTTGAAAGAACGAGACGCCCGAATGGCCTGGAGAATTGAGAATGTCAAACCACTCGGCCCGATGTTCGTGCCAGTGGCACGCAGAGCCACTGGCATCTCGGACGTGAGAAGAGATGCACGATGCGCAAAAGTGATGATGCGTTGCTGTCGGATCCTAGCCGGGGCACGTCATCCAGCGCTGGGAGATCAGTGTCGAGCACCGCCAGTTGAGCCTAGGAGTCTCACAATGTGGCAGATCTCGCGTCCTTTCTCATAGGCGACCGCTGCGGGGATCCCGATGGTAGTGTCATTGTCCCTGTCGAAGTTCGTGAGTGCACCACGGCAGAAAATTACCAGGATTGTCAGCATCGGGGGCCAACTCGGGTTAGGTTGATCAGCCCCGGGTGATTTAGCGGGGGTGACCTTACCTGACCGGTGACATTGGACCGTAGGAGAAATCGATAATACCTCAATGGGAAGGCGGGTCGTCCGTGACTGACAACCCAGAGGCTCTAACCCCCATGACTTCTTCCAGCTAGAGCAGCTCGATGTGCTAGTGGAACCTGTTAATAAGGGGGTTGGAACAGCGTCTGACACTTCTGAGCAACGAAACTAGTGTTTCCGTGGGTTGGCCGTGCCGTGGCGTCTTGTCTAGAGTGCAACACAAGTTAGGACAAAGCGGCAAACCATTCCGCTGTGCGTCGCATTCCGACTGCTCATAGAATGAGCCACGCCTTAAGGAGGGCAGAAGATGCGATCAAGGGACCGTGACTATGGAGCCGAAGCATAGTGAGGAAAACAAACATAGCCAGGACATGGGAATTACACAAACCTTATCATGGGGAGACAAATACCAGGCGCAGACTGTCACGAAGGGTCACCATTCTCTGCGGACGACACTGGGGTCAAGGGCGGCGGTCCAGTGGTACCGATGTTTGGGCAAAGCGGAGGGGCCGATCCACTGCTGATACTTGTCGGCGGGGGTCCTTGGAAGAGCGTTGTATCTGGTGGAAGCGTGCCAGGAATTTGGTGGTTGAGTGACGGTCCCATTGTTGTTGTGAAGACGGTTGTTGTGGCTGGGACTGGGGATGTGCTGGGCTAGGAACGGGTGCGGTGAATCTTTCGGGTAAATGGGCAGGTAGTCGAGCGTAGGTGTCCCTGAGAGGCACTTTGTATAAGAGTGGTAAAAAAAAAAAAAAAGAGGAAAAACGTACGCAAGCAAAAGGTAGCCCATGAAAATGCCTCAACGACCTTGGACAAGTCGCAGTACATCCGGGCAGATACTGCAACGTTCTGAAAAGGAACCATAACCCCTCTCTGACTTGGCACATTGTGGATGGACGAGACGAGACGAGATGAGACGAGAGACGAGAGTCAACTTAACAAAAAAAAAACGAATGACTTTGGTTCTTCCTTCCTTATTAGGTTGTATTAGTCAGGTTGATTTTTGGACGGACTTTATTTTTTTTTTCTCACTCGTTCATTCCCCCATGACCACCTGATTTTCGTCTCTCATATCTCCCCCCTCCTTTTTTTTTTGGTTGCCTCAGGGCCCAGGACGACTTCTTGCTACAGCCGCTTTGGTATGCTGTTGTTCCTTCTCCATTTTACCCTTATCACTAACTTTTCTTGGTTATGGGCAACTCCACTATCACCGCCTGCTGTCAGAAGAGGGATGGCCCTTCGTCTCCTATTGTCCAGACGAGATATTCCC